>PVIU01021412.1:0-31696 GCA_004026605.1 Ondatra zibethicus
CATCTGCAACTGCAGATGACAGAACAGAGAGGTTATTTGATGAATGTTTCCAGAACCATCAGTTATCTATGTAAAAAAATATGGTATCTTTATGGTATAACATATACATAAAAAATCCCACATGTAACATTGCCACTAAAGGAAAATTTAAAACCTCAATTAATGTTTGAATATTTTAGAAAAATGCAAAGTTTTAGCACATGGAGAAAATTTACTTGTTTTTCAAGTAATGAGTTAATACTAGGGGCTCAGAAAATGTAGTACTAGAAATAAGTTACTATTAAGAACACATAAAAAAGCCTGCAATAAGTTAAATTCCTACTACTTATAGAAAAAAATGACAGAAAATGGGTAAAAATGTGCAATACTTCCTTATGAGAAAAGTAGAAATAAGGACTAGAGAAAGCCACAGTGATTAGGAGCACATAATGCTCTTGCGGAAGAACTGGGTTCAGTTTCCATCACCCACACATGGAGGCTCATACCACAATTTCAGGGGTATCTAATGCCCTTTTCTGGCCTCTTCATGCAGCTGCATTCAGGCATACATACATACTCCAAAACATAGAATTTTGAGGAAAAAATAAACAGGAAAATATATAAATAAATAGTAATGACCGATAAGTATAAATGGTAGGATAAACTGATTAGGTGTCCAATAAAACACAATTTCACATAAATAAAATACTGAAAGGTCATTCAGAAAATATTGCCCTGGAGCCATGAGCCAGTACCAAGATAAAGGAATAATCATGCTTTTCCACTATTCACAGGAAGACAGGGTACGACAACCTTGGGCAAATTAAAGAACTATCAAGCAACATGAATATATAGTTATTCTATGTCCTGTAAGCTACACTTTCTAGGCTTACAAAGTCATATTGGTTGAATAAGAAACATTTTTGAGGATTGATTATAAACTTTCCGGAGACATTAAAAGTGAAAGTAAGCATAAAATGAAGGCAGTAAGAAACCAAGCACACACAAATGGAATACTGTCTAACAGATGTAAACTGATGGCATTAGACAGATGTGGGCAATGAAAAGTATAATTGATGGTATTTAATAGGTATGTAATTCAGCTCACAGTGTATACTTATAAAGTATGTTATCTATGATATATATATATAAACACACATTTACTGTAAAGTAAACATGTAATTATACATAACTCCAGACATTTAGCAGAGAATGAGGCTAGAAAATGATTTCTTGGAAGAAAAGAAAGAATTGGGCGGAGTTTCTTTTCATTGTCTCAGATGATTTTACATAGATCTCATGTAGGTTAAGCAAGGAAATACTTGTAGTTATAGAAATGTCTTCAGAATATAATATCCCAAGACAAAGGGAACTGACTAAAACAGCCTCAGCTTCCCTCCCCTTCACAACACTCTCCAAAGACTCTAATCTGCACTGAATGGCTTCTGTTTGGATCCCTCAATAGTCGCTTATGACCAGTCAAGATTCTATGTGGGTGGAAGTTTCTCCAAGCTCTGACAAACTGGCCTCAGTGAACCTTATGTTACTGTGACCCCATGCAGGAATAAATCCAGTTTAGGTAGCTGCAATGTTAGTATTTAAATGGCATCTTTCCAAAGTGTAGAACCATCTGAGAAGAAAGCTTCAATAGAGGAATTTGCTAGGTCACGCTAGCCTGTGAGCACCGCTTTCTGGGATTGTCATGAGTTGATGAAAGAGCCTGAACGTGGGCAACACCCTTCAATGAGCTGGTCACTGGATTGGATGTTACTATGCAGAGCTAGCTGAGTGTTATGTGAGTGGCATGGACACATTCTTGCTTTTTGTTTTTGACTATTTTGACTGAGAATGTCCTTCGAACCTACTGTCTCAAAACCTTTCCTCTGTGACTTGCTTTGCCCTAAAAGATGGGCTCCAACTTGAGACTGTGATCTCAGTAAAACCTTCTCCCCTGTGTTGTTTTTTCTTAGAACTACAGAAACCATGTTTGAATGGTAACCAGTCACGCACAGAAGAGATCTCACTTACTGGAGTCTGAGTGGTGAGTAACTCTTACATGTGTGGAAGCTAGATCCTGACATGTTCTTTTTTTTTCTTTTTTAACTTCAGTATGAGGCCTTCTAGCCTTCAGTGTTTATTCTTACATTATCCTGCTAACCTCATTTCAAATTGTTTCTAAAAATGCATGCTTGACCATGCTCCAGGATTTACTGAAGGCTGGAACACTCCCCTTTCACACAACTCTAAAGATACAAATTAACAATATGCCACTTACTACATTGAAATAAACATCCCTTCATGGGTATCTTCAATTCTGACTTCATAATCAGACAAGCCTTTAAAAAAGAAATATTCATCATATTAGATAACTATACCATAATCCCTTTATGCTGAATTATATTCCTTCTTGTATGTATCAAAACTCATATTGACCAATGAGTTCTGGGTTGCAAAAGAGGGTTTATTTTTGCACCTATCTTACCTGCCTTTGTCCACCAGCTGAACAAAAACATATATACAAGTGCTGCTCCTGACATGTTCTTTAACCTGATAGAAATTATTAAAAAGAAAGGGAGAGTTTATCATGCATGAGAGTGTGTTTTGAAGTTACATTTTTGAGCAGACTACAATGAAAGGAGGAGATCCTTGGTGCAGGTTTGTAATTTGTCTACTATAACCATTCAACATTAAAACAATGTAGATTAAAAATGTGGACATAACCTCATTGTTGCTTCTCCTTTGGAAAAGAGATTTTGACATGTATTTCTTTTCCTTTTACTGAAAATAGATATTTTTGTGGTATAATATATTCTGATTACAATTTCCCCTCCATCTGCTCCTCCCACCTCCCCTCCCTTATGTATCAACCCACTTTCTGCCCCTTTGGAAAGCAAAAACATTTCTAAGAGATAATAAAAATATAATAAAATAAAAAGATAAAACAAAAGCTAATCCATTAGAATAGGAAAAAACAAACAGAAGGTAAAGAGCCCAAGAAAAGCCACAGGAAACAGATACAGATAGAGACCCACTTATTTGCACACCTAAGAATCCCATAAAAACACCAACCAATCCAAGTTCCCACTCCCTCCCCACCTCCCATTCTCTCTGCACACCTTCCCATACCACCTTCATCTAATCCTCATAAAGGGTAAGGTGTATTGTTTTGTGGAGAGTCCAAGACCCTCCCTACTATATCTAGGCTGAGCAAGGTATCTATCCAAAGAGAATAGGATCCCAAAAAGCCTGTACATGCAGTAAGGATAAATCCTGGTGCCACCGCCAGTGGTCCCTTAGTCTGCTCTAGCCATGCAACTGTCAACCACATTCAGAGGGACTAGTTTGGTCCTATCCTTTTTCCTTCCCAGTCTGATTGGAGTTGGTGAGCTCCTATTAGCTCAGGTAAACTGTTTCAGGGGGTGAACCCATCATGGACTTGACCTCTTTACTCATATTCTCATTCCTTCTACTTTTCAATTGGACTTGGGAGCTCAGTACAGGGCCCCAATGTGGGTCTCTGCATCTGTTTCCATTACTTGATGAATGAAGGTTCTATGGTGATATTTTAGATAATCATCTGTCTGACTATAGGTCAAGTCAAGATCAGGCCCCCTCTGCTCTATTGCTTAGGTCTTGGGTAGATTCATCCTGCTTCTTCGGTGGTCTGGGCAGCACTGGAGAGGAATGGACTTCCTCCTTCCCAGCATTCTCCTGTTCTCATTGCCCCACCTTTACTTCCTGTCTGGTTGTCCCACCTATACTTCCTGCCTTGCCAGTCAGAGATTATTTAAAAACATGATTGACAGAATACAGACAATTCTCTGGCACCACTTCCCCCTATTTTTTTAAACAAAGGAAAATATCCATAGTCCATTTTTTGGGGGAAAGTGGGTGTAGTATTCCAGGCTACTTCTGGCTGGTTGGGGCGTACTGATAATCTTATGGGGACCTAAAGAAAATCTATAGTTATGATCAAGCCCTGACTGGAGTATCCTGTGAGGCTTGATCATCTCAGGCAGCATCTTGAATCTGTTCTGGATGTAGAACTCAAACATCCTGGTCATCTGTTCCTACTGGAGATTTCTCAGGTGGTCTTCCTTGATCCAACCTGATTTTTCTTAATTCAGAATGAACCCAGTCTCTCATTTCCTGTGGAAACAAAAGTAAAATCTCTTCTCCAAAGTAACATATCTTTTGACTTCAATTTTGAAGTCAAGGTATTTTCAAAATACCTATCTTGGATTAATTTAGCAGCATTTATAAGCAAATATCTTTTAGCAGCTGTTGATCCCTCCTCAGAATTCAAACAATTCAAAGAGAGCATAATAACATACAATATCAAGATTCTCTGTATATTTTTCATCTTTACGTGGCTTTATTTTAACCTCTATTTCTTTTATTTTTACTTTTAATTTAGAGACAGGTGCTGTGTATCTTTGTCCTGGAACTCCCTCTGTAGACCAGGCTGTCCTTGAACTCACAGAGATCCACTTGCCTCTGCCACCCAAGTGCTGGGATTAAAGGTGTCTGTCACCACACCTTGAATTCACAGAGGTCTATCTGCCTCTGCCTCCCAGGCATTGAGATTAAAGGTGTGTACCACCATACCCAATTACTCTCTTTCTTTCTTTGTTATTTTAAGGACTATAACCTTTTTCTTTTCTCTCCCAAGCCAGCATATATTTTTAACACACTGTAAACCATTTAGAGTTTTTTCTTTCTTTGAATCTCTCTTTACTGTATCTCTCTCTCTTTTTCTGACCGCATGAGTCTTTAATTTACTAAGCAATATGGGTAAAGCCATGGCGTTGATGTCTGGATCCAGCCCATTTCTTAGCTTTCTGAGATTTCAGCCTCATGGTGGAGGTACTGGCCAAAGCCATGTTTATTGACACAACTCTATGGCATTTCAAGGTCCTTACCAGCAAGCAAACTGCAACAGTGTGTCCACAAACAACACTCAAATGCTCTGCAGTTGGACCGCCTGCCTGAAAGAGTAAGAGTTTGCCCTGGAAGGATGGCCCAGAAAGCTGGCATTTTAAACAACACAGCCTTTTTCCTGCTATGGCTGAAACCAAAAGGCATGCCGTCAGCTTTTCATCAACACCATTTAAGTGTTTTGTGGCAGGACCTCTTAAAGAGCTGCAGGGTTTTGCAGCTAAAGCTGAGTCAGGAAGCCTCTCCTAGATGAGAGCACTTGCTTGCCTCTAGCAAGAAGAGCAGACCAGAGAAATTAATGCGATCAAGAAAATGTGCTTTACTCTATTCTTTCCCAAGCTTTCTCAGGCTTTCTGTGGATGCAGTTATCCATGTTGGGTGCCATTCTGTAACATGAGGGCCTGGTTATTTTCTGTCCTCCCACCAGGTCCCACAGTCATTTATCCCCAAAAGAATATCACACAAAAGTCTCCAGAAGATTATAAACTGATTGGCCCATTAGCTCAGGCTTCGTATTAGCTCTTATAACTTATATTAACCCATTATTCTTATCTATGTTAGCCACAGGGCTCAGTACCTTTTTCAGTGGGGCAGGTCACATCCTGCTTCATTGGTAGTCTGGACAGGACCAGGGAGGAATGGGCTTCCTCCTTCCCAGCATTCTCCTGTTCTCATTGCCCCACCTTTACTTCCTGTCTGATTGTCCCATCTATACTTCCTGCCTGGCCAATCAGCTTTCAATTAAAAATATGATGGACAGAATACAGACAATTCTCCCACACCAGTTCTTGCTTGTTTACCCAGATTTTCATATCTAGCATTACCTCAGTTTGGTTTCTTTATTACCTCTATTTCAGTCTTCAAGTCTTGAACTGTTTTCTTCCCTGCTTGATTGTTTTTTCTTGGTTTTCATGAGTTTCTTTGTGGGATTTATTAATTTATTCCAATTTTTTGTTTATTTAAGGGAGCTTTCTCTTTAAAGATCTCCATTATTTTTATAAAGTTACTTTTTTTTGCGTTATAAGGTCATTTTTTTCTACTTCTTCCACCAAGGTTGCAGAAGATAAGCGGGTTTGGGGAAGGGTGTGACTAGTAGTTTGGATGGCTGCTGGATGGGTTTGGGTTTTGGGGGAGCCTAGCCACAGGAAACTCCCAGCTGGCTAGAAAAGCCAAGCCAGTTAGGGGAGGGGCTTGGGTTTTGTTACACTGGGGAGGTTCTAGAGAGTGGGGTGTCCCACTGTGTATCTGTTCACTCACCTCCTAAGTCTCCTCAGTATTGGAGAAAGCTGTATTTCAGAATTCTACCAAGTTTGCAGGAGGATAGACAGGTTTTGGGGTAGGGTGTGGATAGTTGTGTTTTTGTTTTTAATGCTCTGGTATGACAAGGAACCTCCAAAGGTACACATGAGTTCATTTTCATTGATCATCTAGGCTAAACATACAGGCCTACCCTTAAAATCATTTGTTTCTCCAGTCAGACACCCTTGGAGAAAGCTAAATTTTTATTTGCAAGTGGTTATCACCTTGAGATAGTTTTGGGGTTAGAATTAGGGATGTATTTCCACTTCTCCTTTCAGCTCTAGGACTCCATCAGGTATAGACCCACACAGAACTTCTTATGCTGCCTCAGGCTCTGTGAGTTCATATGTGTTTCTATCCTTTGTTTTTCATTTTATTGTTGTTCTTTGTTTTTTGTTTGTTTGTTTCTTTGTGATCTTTATTTTCTTGGTATTCTCCATCCCTTCTGGCTTTTCCCTTCTCTCTGCCACCTCTTCAATGAAGTTCCTGGAGCCTCAAGGGGAAAGATCCAATGGAGTCCCAGAAAAAAAAAATTTCCTGATACAGAGTAAATTTTCCTGATAAGCAAGGCATCTCTTTATTCTGATAACTGTGTTTTCTGCTTTTATTCCAGATTTTAAATTTTCTAAAAGACAGGAAATTTTATGAGTTACATTTGTCAGTATTTACTATGTTTTAAATTTAAAATGAGTAAATATGTCAATATCTATTCTATTTTTAAAATTAAACAGGTTTCATGTTGACACAAAACATGTGTATGTTAAACTGATTCTATTTACATAATGAAAAATTTACATAAATAGCAGCCTTTATTAATTCTATGTTGCAAAAAAGGCATTTGATCAATGGCACCATCTGCCTCTTGATCAGTGTGTACAATTTTTAGTAGAATCAATTATAGATGAGTAGAGAACTTCCAGTCAAAGAACTATTTTTTTATCATATCAGCATTAAAAATTATTCTAAAGATTAAGGTAATAGAAAATGAGTACACATAGAATTATGTTATCCAACTTTTTGAACAAGAGACAATGAGTGGATTTACTCACCCTCCAAGTCATCGCTATATCAATTTTAACTATCATATGTGAGTCATCATGACCAAGTCACAGAGAAATGCTTTAGGGGATGAAAAAGTTAATTAAGCAGTCTATTAAAGCACAAAGGATTCATGAAAAAAGTGGACACTTTCTTTGTCTTAGGAGAGTATTATTCACATGGTAAAAGACTTAAACTGTTGCAAAAATTGAAGAAAATGTGTAAAATTTTTACCTTTGTCCTATATAACTTACTGTGTGAAAATTGGTAAACGAAATCCAGCAGGCCTAGACTTATGTTTTGTGTAGATCTAATTTGGTTGAGAACAGAATTTAAAGAAGAATGTCAACAGGGAAAAGATATTTAAATCATTAACTCTAGAGTCAAGTATAGATGTTAATGAAAACACAGAACAATACACAGTTCCTCGCATTCTCTGAGTCCAAACTTCTTCATTGTGAACTGACTACAAACTAGCTACTATGTGGTAGGATGGATGAATTAGATGAGATAAATTAAAGTTTTCAATATCCCTATGTGCCATGAGTTTTCATCTATAGAGCCATTTCCTTTGTGCTTATTGCTTTAAAACAATTAGACTGGAAAGTTGCTCTTTGCCAATTTATGAACTAAGTTATCACTGGTTGTGGGTCTACTCAACAGAATCAGGTCTCCTTATCACTTCAATTCAACATATACCTTTGAAACATGTATTTGATGAAAGTAGATGTTTTATTATTATTTGGAGGCTTGATTAATATATTCTTATTAGAATTGTTTATATCTTACTAAAAGTTTCAATGAGTTGGTAGCCATGTCCTTGAACACTGTTTAATAGAGTAGAGTTCACCAAGAGAAAAAGTGTATACAAAGACTGTGCATGTTTCCTGGCCACCCAAACCCAAATAATCACACAAAAAACTATATTAATTACAACACTGTTTGGCCAGTTAGCTCAGGTTTCTTATTAACTAACTCTTGCATCTTATATTAACCAATTTTTATGAATTTGTATTTTCCCATGAGGCTGTAGCCTACTGGTAAGGTTCTAGTGCCCTTCACCTTCAGCAACTACATGGTGTCTCTCTGACTCTGCCTACTCTCTCTATACATATCTCTGTTCTGATTTTCAATGTGGATTTATTTTGCCATGACATAGGCCAAAGCAGCTTCTTTATTAACCAATGGTAATAAAACATATTCACAGCATATAGAAGGGAATCCTACAACATCAATGTAGCTGCCAAAGGAGAAGGATGCTGAAAGCTTACCAGTAGGTCGTGGCATCATGGTAAAAAAAAAACATTTTAATAGAGGGTTAATTTAAAATATGAGTTAGTTAATAAAAAGCCTAAGGTAATAGGCCAAACAATGTTGTAATTAGTATAGTTTCTGTGTTATTATTCAGGACTAGGTGGTGACTAAATCTACATAAAACCTCAGAGAGCTCCAGGCACACGTTTATTAATAATAATGGTGCACACCTTTATACCCAGCACTTGGGAGGCAGATCTCTGCAAGTTGAGACCAGCCTAGACTACAGACCTAGTTCCAGGACAGGCTCCAAAACTACAGAGAAACCCTGTCTCAAGGGAAAAAAAAAAACAACAACCTGAAAGAGCTTTGGAAGGTATTCTAGACACAAAAGGACAGAGTTAAACACAAGTTCTTGGTAGCAGCATTTTCTTGGGTGGGCTCTGTTTGCTAAAGGTAAGTGGAGGTGCAATCCCTTTAGAAAAAGGCTTCCTGACTCAGCATTAGCAACAAAAACTTTGACATTCCTTTTAGAGCCTGCTTCCTAGCCTGCTGGTGCTGTTATGAATAACTTAAATAGGGTCTGTGAGCAGCATATTACAAGTTGCTTAATGTCAACATAGACCCACTACATCCCTGGAGCTGGAGCAGTAAGCATGGCTGGCAGAAGTGGTGAACATGCTTCAGCCATGTTGGACTGGGTGGAGCAAACAGGTAGAGCCATGTAGTTGCTCCTAACCATGCTTACTTAGCATGAAATAAAAAGGCACTTCTGGTCAGAAAATAATTACAGATATACAATAAAGGCAGATTCAGATGATAAAAGACCTCTGAATATGTCACAGTGTTGGATAAATATACATAGGCTTGGGAGAGAGAAAAAAAGAATATGAACAGTTATAAAACAAATTAGTTAAATAAAATAAAGTCTTTAAATAGACAGTAAAATTAATATGAAACAGTACAGTGAATCATAGATTAAAGGAGTAAAGATAATACATATAAAAAATAGAAAAATGCAATGTAAAAATGGAAAATACACATAGTATGGATTATGTATATTATTATGTTTTCTTTGAGTTTCATGACTGCAGAGGGGCTGAATCTGGGGGCTGCTAAGCTAAACCAACTTAAAGGTGTCTTGACTTCAAAAGTTGAGTCTAAGGATATGTTACTTTGGAAAAGGTTCTGCTTTTGTTTCCACAGAAGATGAGAACCTGTGAATTTCTTCCAGGCTAATGTAGTTTGATGGAACAAGTCCCCCCGAAAGGCCTACGTGAACTCTTAAACTACTTCACCCAAGAAACAGCAGGAAGCAGTTTGGAGAAAACAAAGCCCAAATTCCCAAAATTATTCATTTATAAATGTTTGTTTTAATTTAAAGAGGGATATGATACAGGGATGAATACTTTGCATTGGGATTGGTCTACATCTATTGATACAAATTAAATGTCAATTTTGTTATACTGTGTATATGTATTTCTGCTCTTGTTTAAGGTATTGTGTTTTGCAGATCACTTAAAAGTGTAATTGTCGATTATTAGGTAGTCATTTGTAATAGTCAAACTTATAGTCATGTCAAATGTTCTAGATGTACAACAATATATTTCAGATGGAAAGTTATTCTTCAAACCTTTCAAAGATCTACAGAATACAGTATTTAAAATGTGTTAAGAACTTAGTCTTTTCTCACCAGTGAGACATTCTGCTTCTGGCAGCACAAATTACTTCAGAGAGGTTGATGGGAATTAGAGAAACTCATTATGGAATTTTTCTTCAATGTGACAGGCTAGCTATTTTGTCAAGAAACTTCTCTTCCTTGACTACTTGATGTCATACGGTATGAACTGGGCATGACTGACCCACAGAAAAATTACTGCTGAGCTTATCTAAAGAAGGTGAGATTGTCCTTCAGGGTTCCTGCTTCATGAAAGTGTCTATCAGATATTCTGCAGGACACAGAAAAAGTGACTGACAAACTGCACATATAAGTAAAACAGTCTTTGAAATTTCCTGCTTCATGGAAAAGTCTGACAGTTAATCTGTGCCAATGGGTTACAAATGTTAAAAAAAAAGTACTTTGGGTGACTGTCCAGACAGTGAGATGTTTCTGTCATTTCTAGAACTTTGGAAGTTTATTACAATGCACTTTGTGTATTCATGGGTAATATTACATCCTTCTCTGGTCTTTGATGGAACTGAAGACTAGATAGTTATAGTTTTCCTTAGTTATACTAAAAGATGAAGTAGATATAAATGTTATAACTTTAAGTCTTGCTTGATACCATTTGTATATGTATTGTCACTATATTAAAGTTTTTATTATTCTTTATTACCATTGGTTAATAAAGAAACTGCTTCAGTCTATGGCAGGGTAAAATAAATACACATTGGATATCCAAACATAAATATAGAGAGTAGATAGAGTCAGAAAGATGCCATTTAGCTACCAAAGGAGAAGGATGCCAGAACCTTACTGGTAGGCCACAGCCTTGTGGTAAAATACAAATTAAAAAAATATGGGTTAATTTAAGATGTATGAGTTAGTTAATAAGAAGTCTGAGCTAATAGGCCAAACAGTGTTGTAATTAACATAGTTTCTGAGCAAATATTTGTTTCTTGGCATCTTTAAAAACAAAACAAAATCTCTGGATACAGAAAAGAGGACCAAATAAATCATGTGACTTCCAGCTTCATCCAACTGCATTGTCAGAGACAGTGAGGGTCTGCTATCTTCTTCCTAATTTGCATTGGTTTATTGTTATGCTCTATATGTATGAAAAATATGCTATCTGTTTATCTAATCTTTTTTGTTAATTTTATTGATCTCTACATTTTTTTCTGCTCCTCTCCCTGCCTCTCCCCTCCCCTTCAAGCCTCTCCCAAGATCCCCATGCTCCCAATTTACTCAGGAGATCTTGTATTTTTCTACTTCCCATGTAGATTAGATCAATATATGTTTCTCTTAGGGTCCTCATTGTTGTCTAGGTTCTCTGGGATTGTAATTTGTAGGCTGGCTTTCTTTGCTTTATGTTTAAAAACAAGCTATGAGTGAGTACATGTGATAATGGTCTTTCTGAGTCTGGGTTACCTCACTCAAAATGATGTTTTCTAGCTCCATCCATTTGTCTGAAAAGTTCAAGATGTCCTTCTTTTTTCTGCTGTGTCGTACTCCCTTGTATAAATGTACCACATTTTCCTTATCCATTCTTTGGTCAAGGGGCATTTAGGTTGTTTTCAGGTCCTGGCTATGTCAAAAAATGCTACTTTGAACATAGTTGAACACATGCCATTGTGGTACAATTGAGCATCCTTTTAATATATACCCAAAAGTGGTATTACTGGGTCTGGAGGAAAGTTGTTTTCCTAATTTTCTGAGAAATAGACACACTGACATCCAAAGGGGCTGTACCAGCTTGCATTCCACTAGCAATGCATGAGTTTTCCCTTTATCCCACAGCCTCTCCAGCATAAGCTGTCATCAGTGTTTTTGATTTTGGTCATTCTTACAGGTGTAAGATGGAATCTCAGAGTTGTTTTGATTTGCATTTCTCTGATGACTAAGGATACTGAGCATTTCCTTAAGTGTCTTTCAGCCATTTTAGATTTCTCTGTTGAGACTTCTCTGTTTAGTCTGTACTACATTTTTTATTGGATTATTTCTTCTTTTGATGACTAATTTCCTGAGTTCTTTCCATATTTTGGAGACTATACCTCAGTCTGATATGGGGTTGGTGAAGGTATTTTCCCATTCTGTTGGCCATCATTTTGTCTTATTGACTGTGTCCTTTGCTTTACACAAACTTTTCAGTTTCAGGACATTCCATTTATTAATTGTTTCTCTCAGTGTCTGTGCTGCTGGGGTTATATTTAGAAAGTGGTCTCCTGTGCCAATGCATTCAAGTATACATTCCACTTTCTCTTCTATGAGGTTCTATGTGGCTGGCTTTATGTTGAGGTCTTTGATCCATTTGGACATGAGTTTTGTGCATGGTGATAGATATGGATCTATTTTCATTTTTCTACATGCTGATATCCAGTTATCCAGCACCATTTGCTAAATATGCTTTCTTTTTTCAGTGATTTTTTTTGCTTGTTTGTCAAAAATCAGGTGTTTGAAGGTATGTGGATTAATATCTGGGTCTTCTTTGGATGCAATACTAGTTTAGGGTTTAATTTGAGAAGCTATCTCAAAATGAGTGTACAGAAGGACATGGATAGCAAAATCTAAGCTAGAGAACAAAATCATTGCTCTAGGTGTTTTATGCTATGATAAAATGACTAGAGAGAAGGATTAGTTGTTGAGAGTACTTGCTTTTCTTTCAGTGGGCCTGAGAGAGAAAATTTTGTTTCCAGCACCAACATACAGCTAAAAATAGTACACCTCCAAGCGATCCAATGAAAACTTCTGGCCTCTGCAATCACCAGACAAACATATAGTGCACAATCATATAAGACAAACATAAACCTGAAATAAAAATAAATAAATTTAAAAACTATTTCATTCTTATGAGAAAGTGGTATAAAATATATTTTTCCAAAGATTGTAGGGCCTACAAGAACTTATAACATAGTGTTTATTTATCGACTTATACATAGAAACCTGCATTAGACACTTTATCTCTAGTAAACATCATACTTAATGAAATCTGATCCACCTGCTGGACAATGAGGATCCAATAAATATGAGCAAATATTGTTGAGGTCTTCTGTGTAGTCATTTTGTTGTTGTTGTTGTTGCTGCTGTTGACTCATTCCTCCATTGTATCTTGAGGAACACATGCTCCCGTTTCCATAAGTCTATCTTTAGTTTTAAACTTTCCATGATTGAAAACACATTTTAGACACAATTTCTTTAAAATTAAATAGATAAATAAAATATTGTCATTCAATTCCACATATGGAGAACAATCTTTATGAAGAATTTTAAAACTATTCTGATCCCATCATTTATTTGTTTAAGTACCTTTCAAGTTATAATTGGCCCACTAGAATGGATTTCCCCCATATTCAACTGTGTCTTTATGTTCCTGTAGAAATAATACTTGTTCTAGTCAACTTCCCATTCAATTTGAATTTTGATGACATTTGGGGGGGCTTGTTAAATTCACGCACTTTTTAAAAACACTTATTGAATTTTTATTTGGAAAATATACTTTCTTGAATGCAGGGAAAATAGTGATAACCTGGTTTATAGGAAGATAAATTCTGTAACTGTAAAACAATTGTAAAATTCTAACTCTAAAACAATAACATTTATTTAAGACAATTGTACTAATAATATTATGAGTATGCCTAGAATCGTCCTTTATTTTGTAATGATTTTGTAACATTTCTGCTAAGTGTAGAGATTTTAGAAACTGTCAAAAATTTCAGGCTCAGCTACTGTGATAAGGAAAGAACACTCTGAGCAGGAGAAGATATGGGTGTGATGAATATGATCAAATATAATTAATGAAATTTTCAAAGAACCAATAGTAATATTTTACAGTGGTATGACAACAGGCAGGGAGTATTTTATATCTCAGAATTATTGCACAATTAGGTACATAACATTTCACATACTGATAAATAATCTCAAGTACATGGTTAGTTTGGATGCTTAAAAAAAGTAGGAGATAAACTTAAATGTTGAGGTGATAGTCAGAATAGAAAGGGTATAACTGCCATAGTAAAAGGAAAATATTAAATTTATCACAATAGGTTGTCAGGGAAACCTGACAAGACTCTAGTCACAGTCAGTTGTCATGAGAATTTTTTAAAGTGGTCTAGAACAATTCAGTTATTTTAAGCCAAGTGTAGATTGCATTAATTTATTTTGGGAAATGAGGCTCCACTAATTAGGTTCAGCCCTGAGGCCAGTGGCAAGTTGTCAATATGGATTTTCAAGTTGAAGGCGAGGGACTCCTTGTTGTACTCACTGGTGGGAAATTCTGCTTTATCTGCTGATCTGCAGGAAAGTTACTGCCAACCTCCATACTTTGATGGACAATTAGCAAGCAGTGGACTGTGATGAAACAAATAGTTTGTGTAAAATTTTAGCAATTTGCAACTGCAGGTGGATTTTTTTCTGTGAATAGCAGGAACCTCAGATGTTTTAAAATCATACAGAAAGCATTTTAGGAAAACATTAATCAAACTTAGCCTTGAAATATAGTTTTGAAACATGTCAAATACTTTACCATGAAGGAAAATGACTCTGAAAACATTTTGAAAGATGTAAGTGGCCTAGTTGGCTAAAATTGATAAGTACTCATTCTCTATTTCCACTTTTACAAATTATCTATAAATTTACATGGGGAAATTCTTTACAGAAACATGAAATCTAGAAATTCATTTTCTCAGTGCATCTTATTCTATTCCATCCATGTGGTATAAATTTTTTTTAGTCATCCATGTTAGTCAAGCTATTCTCTCTCCTTCCCTTGTTCTCTCTCCCTCTCCCTACGCCCTCTTTTTTCTCTGGTTCTTTACTTCTGTCTACTTCTCTCCCTCTCTCTATCTCTCTTTGTTTCATACTCTTCATTCCTGGATATTCTTTCATTATTTAGGACCTCACATGACCTTTTTATCTCCTGGCAAACTCTCTCAATCCAGCTTGAATTAATTCACATGTGAAGGGGCCTGATGAAGGTGGAAGTCAATAAAATAATCCCACACTAGTTCAGAATTATGAATAATGAAGGGTTATTTATTTAGGAGAGACTTACAGATCACTGTCCTAGATAACAGTCCTGTGCATGAACAGGGAACAGAAACAGAGTCTAGCAGGTGGAAGCAAGAGCTGGATGCAAGAGAGTGTGCATGCTTTACAGTTGCATTTATAGTATAAGATACCACATCCAAGTGGGCTGGCTATTGGCTGAAGGAGCAGAAGGAGCTCCCACAGCACTGATCTTAGATGCTATTGGCTGAAGGAGTGGAATATGCTCCTACAGCACCTCCCCCTTTCATTTAAATAAGAGAGTTCCAAACCTAATACAAAACTATATACACTAGGGACAGATATCAAGCATAAAATTAAAATTACAATCAGCATAAACAATATTTAGCAAGGAACATATGCTAAATGTTTTAATAAACATTCTATCCTAAAGAGTCTAAGTCTTGTATTGGAAATGGCTTAGCTAGATCATAAGAGCGTGGTAACTATGACTATTTAATCTTCAACCCAATCGAAGGCTTGAGAAAGGAAATAATATTACTTGAGTAGGCAAGAAATGCAACCAAGCAGCTTCCAAAGCAAACAATATATGAGAGAGACAATTAGCTACCTGAGCAATTTCCCAAAGTCTCATTTTCAACATTGACCAACCAACATTGGCTAAGACCTAGCATAACTGACAGACCATTTTCAAAGGCAGGAAATTTTTCAGAACTGTCTTACCCTGTCTTGGCAAGATTTGACAAGTCTTTTTCCATGTGTCTTGATTATCCATTTCCGGATACCATGTACTTTGTCAGTGGTTGAGGTATGGGCAGTTCCTTGCCCAAAGGCCAATGGTGCCAAGAAGAAAACAAACTTTGAGTGGAATGTCTTTGGTGCTCAACATTCTCTCAGGAGTAGATTGGTGCTGTCAGGAGCAATTATGTCTCTTGTCAACAGAACCCTAAGTTATTTAAATGCCATGTTCTACAGATCCTTGAAGTGGTTGAAGTTTACCTATCTAGACAGAACACAATCTCTATGTATCTAAAGAACTTAATTGATCTGAATGTATGTACAACAAACATGAACAACTACTGACCTATAATATTTAATACCTGTATAATTTAAAGAATAAACCTTCATGCCAGAATATTAAATAATCTGTAAACAAATGTGCAACAAATGAGGACAATGATGTCAAAAATGTAAACAATGTATAAGTATCTTGATCAGAGGTAGGAGTAATATATAATGCAATATAAAAATATATCCTAAAAGTTGTATCAATATACAAAATGTCCTACACAGAGGTAGAAGCATGCATATATACAATCTGACAGAATAACTTTGCATAGATGTAAAATATTGTAAACAGAAATAACAGATATAATTTGAACTTGTATCAATATACAAAAAACTATACCAATGTAAATTATCCATAAACAATAGCTCACAAGTATTCACTCTAATATCTATTATTTTTATCCTTTTTTTTAATATGACAAACATAGTTTTCACCCCAACCCTCTATCTAATACAAGTAATAATCAACAACCTCTAAATGGTGTTCCCAACCCTGAGGACAAACCTTTTTGGGATAGGGGGTGTCATCCTCTAGAGTTGCTTCCTACTGTAATGTAAAGTGATAGTTAAGTTTCAAAATTACTGTCTAGTATAGTTGCAAATGATTTCTGAGCAGTTGATGGGGCTTTTCCCCAAAGTTCTTATTTGGAGTTCTGGCCAAAACATAATGAGAAGATGCACCATTTCAGCAACTGGCACCCCCCAAAAGGTCTTATAGTAGTGCTATCAGCATCAGAATGTCATCTCAACCAGGTGGAGTTGTTGCTGTGGGGCCTTATCTTCTTCCTAGACACTTCAAAGATTACTGCAGGAAAAGGATCAGTAGGAAAATCTATTGTTCATCGTGGAAAACTTAAACATAATTTATGTGAACATACATTCATTGAAGAATATGATATAAACAGAATAGACTTGGAGAAAGGGAAATTTTTCCTGAAGTCTTCCTTCTTTCCCATTCCAGATGGCTCCCGATATGAGACAGAAACTCTGAATGTTCCTTTTAACAACATACTTGGATTTAGAGAAGTAAAGAGCCATTTTCCAGCTCCAAAACCAGCTCTATATATTCATAAAGATATATGCATAGACTTATATTTAAATATATATTTATCAATTACCTGACCTCACCACTCGTATTACTTTCTCTAGATTTAGTGGATAGTTATTTTTCCTTCTGTCAGCATTCAAACATCCAGGGTCTCTTGAATTTTTGATGATGTGTATTTTCCCACAAAGATAAGAACAGAATCCTATCCCAACCCTATATGCTTTTCTTATCACCTGTATGGTTGTCACCATTGTGGATGAGCTGTCATTTCTCTTTTACAAGAGATTTCTCCTTTTTAAAGTGAATCTTTATTAATTTTGATGGTATCCATAGTTTTTCTTCTCCTGTGGAAACAAGAGTGAAACCCGTTCCCCAACATAGCACATCTCCTGGTTCCCATTTGAGTTCAACACATCCTTGAAATACACAGATTGATTCAATTCCGAAGCATTTTCCATTATCCGATGTCTCTCTGCTGCTGTTGTTTCTTTCTCATTTGTGTTAAGAAAATTCTAGGTTAATAAAGCATTATGCAGTCTATTTCTGGGGGTATTTTCTATCCCTTTCTGTTTGTTCAGCATATCCTTTATAGTACGATTTGGCCTTTCTATAACTGCCTGACCTGTACGATTATTCGGTATACCTGTAATGTGCTTTATATTGTAATAGGCAAAAAAAGTTTCATTTTTAAGATACATATGCTGGACCATTATCTGTATTTATTTGTGTAGTAATGCCCAAGATGGTCATAACTTCTAATAAATGCATGATTACTGAATCAGCGTTTTCCAAGCTCAAGGTGGTTGCCCATTGGAAACCTGAAATGTGTCTATGATGTGGTGTATATATTTTAATTTACCAAATTCCATAAAGTGGAACATGTCTGTCTGCCATATCTCATTCCTTTGAGTAAACTTTGGGTTACTCCCTGCAGGCAATGGTATTTGGTTATAGAAAGAGCAAGAAGGGCATCTCTTTGTAATTTCCTTAGCTTGTTGCCATGTAATAGAAAACTCTTTCATTAAACATTTGCTATTGACATGGTGTTATTTATGAAATTCTGAGGCTTGCAACATGGTTCCAATCAATAATTGATCAATTACTGCATTACCTTGTGCTAGAGGACCTGGCAGACACATATGGGATTGGATGTGTGTTATGTATATAGGACAAAGCCTATTCTTGATTATGTCTTGCACCTGGATGAATAATGAAGCCAATTCTGTATCATCTGGTATAAATTCAGTGGTTTCAATATGCAAGACAACTCTTTCTGCATATTGTGAATCAGTAAGTATATTGAGAGGTTCTTTAAAATCTCTTAGTACCATAAGAATAGCATATAATTCTGCCTTTTGGACAGAATTATAAGGGCTTTGTTTCACCTTACTTAATTCTTCTGATTTGTATCCTGCCTTTCCTGATTTATTTGCATCAGTATTAAATGTACGGGGTCCAGTTTTTGGTTCATCACACACAATTCAGGGAAGAATCCAAGAAGTGCTCTTTATAAGGTTAAGTCTATCACTTTTGGGATTATTGCTATTAATTTCTCCCAAAAATTTAGCACAAGCCCTTTGCCATGGTTCATTGTCTTCCCATAATTTTTTTTTATTTCATCAGCAGTAAAAGGCACTATAATCTTTGCTGGCTCTATACCTGATAATTGACGAAGTCTCAATTTACCTTTCATAATTAATTCAGAGACATTTTCCACATAAGTTTTTAATTTTTAACTTGGTTTATGTGGTAAAAAGATCCATTCTAAGATAATTTAATTGTCCCTCTGCATTAAAATTTCTGTAGGAGAAATTCTGGAAGGCTATGGTAAGTCAAACAAAGACATATGGTTTACCTGGAACCAACACCCTACTGGAGAAGGCTCTAAGAAGGAATCACAACTATTTCAATGAAGACTATTTAAATAGGAATTACTTTTAAAATCAGTAACATGAGCTAGGACATTGATGAGATAGCATATACACACATGGAATCTATTTTATTTTGTTTTATTTTGTGGAGAGGTAAGCTTCCAAGTATCTAGTGGACAGCCATCATGAGAATATTTACCAAATCAACATGAGCTTATTTGTCATAGGTGACAGGCTCATCTGTGCTCCTATAAACCAAATAATTGGTTAGCATTTTTAAATATTAAAAAGTTGAATTCAGCAGCTGTCTTGGCTCAGCAGTGCTATCCTTAGAGATAACTCTCTAACAGAAAAATAAGAGTTATGATAGGTATGACTTTGTATGTAATTACACTTGGTACACACCTGCATGAAAAGAAGCAGTTTCTAAGTTGGGCTTATTTCCACCAAGGATAGAAAACAGCTTGTTAATTCTCTTTGCAGAGACTAAAAACATGTCTAAGAGGGATTTCCCTGTAATTATTCCTGTTAAACTTTTAATAAAATGAAACCTATGCCTCTGTAGACATGTTACTGTTGGATGTTATTTTTTAAATGAATTTAAATAAAAATTAATATGGTATAAGGTTAAACTTTTTAATATGCTTATAAAAATTAGAAAGGAAACAGAAATAATATGAAAGTTGTTCCTGATGTATTAGTTCTTTGAGAAGTCCATAAGTGTTATGACCCGATTTAGCCCACTCT
This sequence comes from Ondatra zibethicus, assembly GCA_004026605.1. Lineage (NCBI taxonomy): Eukaryota > Metazoa > Chordata > Mammalia > Rodentia > Cricetidae > Ondatra > Ondatra zibethicus. The sequence continues at coordinate 19,907 of PVIU01021412.1, forward strand.
CCAACTCTTCTAAGCCCCCCACACTTCACTGATTATGTTTGTTTTGGTCCTTGAGACAGTATAGTATCTTTCATTCTCCTTTTAGCTCTTAGAGGATGCAGTCTCTGATTTTCTGGGACCTCCTTCTCCTTAATTTTGATTTTTATTTCTTATCGTGTTTTTTTTTTTTTTTTTTTGTGTGTGTGTGTGTGTGTGGTTTGACAGGCTGTTTCCAGAGGCATGGATTTTTTTTTGTTACTGTTTTTAGGTGCTCCATTCACACCTGAGAGTGGTACTTTCTGCCATTATATCATTTTCTGTCAAACATGTCAAATTAAGCTATCTACTCTCTATTCTGTCACCCAAAGCTTGATGCAAGCTGACCACAGCTTTTCAAGAAAAATCAACCCAAAACATTGACTCCTTCTTTTGGTTCACGGGTTGAAGGAAGGGGAGTAGACATAGTGAACACAGGAGATACCATATAGGTGTCTGTGGTGGGTGGTTTTATGTCAACTTGACAAAAACCATAATCATCTGACAGGAGGGAATCTCAATTAAGAAAATGCCCATCTTAGTGTTGATATCTCTGTGAATACAACACGACCACAGCAACTCCTACAAAGGAAAACATTTAAATGGGGATGGCGCACAGCTCAGAGGTTCAGTCCATTGTCCTCATGTCAGGAAGCATGGAAGCACACAAGCAGACATGGTGCTGGAGAGGTAGCTGGAAAAGAGACTGACACACTGGACCTTCTGTAAGCATCTAAAATATCAAAGCCCACCCCTAGTGACACATTTCCTTCCACAAAACCAAGCCTACTCTAACAAAAATACACCTGCTAATATTGCCAATTCCTGTGAGTCTATGGGGCCATTTTCACTCAAACTACCACAGACTAGGCTCTAGGCAAGCTTGTAGGGCATTTTATTTAGTGACTCATGGGGGAGGCCCAGTGTATTGTGGTTGGTACCACCCCAGGGCTGTTGGTTATGGGTTCTATAAGAAAGCAGGTTGAGCAAGCCACAATGAACAAGCCAGTAAACAGTACACCTTCATGATTTCTGTACCAGCTTCTACCTCTAGTTTCCTGCCCAGCTTGAATTCCTGTCCTGGCTTCCTTTGGTGATGAACTGCAGTGTGAAAGCATAAAGTGAATCAACCTTTTCCTTCACAAGTTGATTTAGGTTAGAGTTCATCACAAGAGCAGGAACCCTGACTAAAACAGTGTTGATTAAAGCTAGCTGGGCAGAAGACACAGTGCAAGTCATAATGGTACTATTGTTTCTATAATCTAAAGACTCAATACTACAGGCACAGTAAGACAGATTGCTTCATCTAAAGACTCAATACTGCAGGCACAGTAAGACAGTTAGATTGTATAATTGGCAGAGTGCACTTGGAATTTTTGAGTTTATGCAGGAGAGAAGTGTCTTTTAATGCAAACTTCCAGAATTGTGGATTTAAGGAAATGGTAAATTGCACTTCACCTTTCCTTTACTGCTGAATTATTTTTTTGGAGCAGTATTTAGAGGTGTATAGAAGAATATAAGAAAATAAAAAGAATGTCGGGTACAGTTGTGAGGTTTGGGCAGTCTGTGGGGCCACTGGCGGGCCCAGGATTTTGCTCTAGTGCTTGAACTGGTGTCTTGCACTGCATTCTATTCGGAAGGATATTTTGCTCAACCTAGATGTAGGGGGAAGGGCCTTGGTCTTGCCTGGAAGTGAAGTGTTAGACTTTGTTGACTCCTCATGGGAAGCCTTACCCTTTCTGAGAAATGGAAGGGGAAGAAGGAATGGGGGATGGGTGAGATGGAAGAAGGGGGGGGAGTGGGAATGGAAATAGTTATGTAAAATGAGAAAAGATTGTATTAAAAATTCATAATAAAAAAGAAAACAAATAGCAACAATACATTATCCACCCATAGTTCCCATTTTGAAAAATACCCAGGTCTGCATCTTAACTGACATTTCAGGAAAAGATACCTTGGAAAAGAAGGCAGAAACTATGGATTAGAGACAAACAGCAGTAGAAGCCAATTGGGAGCTTAGGGACTTAAGAATTTTATTATAATAAATATGCGTTTTGCTTCTGTTTTAAAATATTTTACCAAGTATCATTTTGTATTTAATATTTACTTCTTCAATATGACAACTGAGAGTGGGTTTGTCTGCTATAACAGCAATCTGAAATATTTATGTTAAAGATTAGAAAATAATTAAATTGAATAATGTACTTTTTGGCTAGAAATCTTCACCAAGTTCAGGTCTCCAATTTTGGTTGATTATAAAGAACACTGGTACCATATGTAGAGTTTGTGCTCAGCTGATATCTGGCCTTTTACTTACTTAGTTGATTCTTGGAGAACACATGTCTTTGTGTCTCACACAACAAACAGTCAAGACTCCTTGTTTTCTGTCACACAACAGCCCTACTGCATTGACCTGGATCTCAGAGCAGATCCACAGAGAAAATTCCCCATGGCCTTTAAAACATGCATCAAGAAAGGAGAGTGTTATTTAATTCAGTATAAGCTGTACTGCAGCTTCTTTTATTTCTCTACTAGCTTAGATGCTTGTGCAAAGAAATGGTTGGAATTCTTCATGGCCACATAAAATTGAAATTTGAATTCTGAATGGCTGTGCTCTGAGTCACTATAGTGAAGACCAGAATCTCAGTAGCCCTTGTGCATCGATAACACTTTGGATCACACTGCAATAGACAAAGGGTGAAATTGGAGTAGGCCAAGGAGGGAAGCTATTAGGAAGCCCTGGCATCATTAATAGTGGTCTTTTCATAGTGGACTGTGAACGTCATCAGAAAGTACACTTTCCACAGAGTTTTCAGCTAAACACACAATTCCTTACCAGTACTCTACTGGTGCTGGAGAAAGTTTACTTGAGTAAAGGTCAGTGGAAGCATCCTGTGACATAAGTAAGGTATAAAATGTTAAAGAGGCCATCATTAATTGTTACATACCATAGGGAGTGATAATTTTTTATAAACTTTTAGCAGACATTATAGAATCCAGATTAATAACATTGCCTGAGGGTATCAGAAGGTAAACCTGCAAGCAAAACCTAGTCAAAATGTGGCAATATGTGAGTTATTTCATGCTTCACCCTCTCATTGGTGAATTTACAGACTCAGTTATGACTGTTGGCTAAAGTTACAATAAATCAGAAATCCAAAGGATACTGGTACTAATACAGAGACAATTACATAAAAAAGAACCTGAAAAATACATATTAATTTTGAAATATAAAAGTTCTACTGAATTGAGTCATTTTTGAAAGTTTTACTATCTATTATCAAAATAGACAAAAAAAATCATAACTTGGATCTGAGTCAGGAAGGAGAAAGGGAAAGGAAAGGGCAGAGGAGGAAGAAGAAGGGGGAGGGAAGAATTAGGAAAGGGAGAGGCTCAGTGAGTTTGAGGAAGATGGAGAATTAGAGGGGGTATGCTTTCCGTATTCAAGTACAGAAAATTTAGTCACAAGCACCGTGAGTAAACTCCAAAATCATCCATCTCCCCACCTACTGAAAGCAAGGTCCTTATTAATTTCATAACACATGGACTTCCAGAAATATCCATGGAATTCAGTAGCTTCATATTGAATTATTTGTAAATCAACAAAACAAAGCATTTATAGTAGCAAGTGATTGTGATAAAAAATAAATAGATGTTGACTGAATTTCTGAAAAGATCTTGTACCATTTGTCCTCCTAAACATTCTGCTGTTTCTGTAAATCGATAAATATTTGTTAAAATACAGTTGCCCCTGTAGTGTGCTGAAATTGCTTGAGTGTGTATACATAGTAGGCTGTGTATTTTTTATTACTTATTAGTTCTCTGCCACAGGACACATACCAGACATCACTGGTAAACTTGTAGTAAGCATTTTTGTTTTTCCACCATGTGAATTCTAGGTATCAAATTCAATAAATCACATTTATTATACTTCAAAATATACTACAGAGGACTAGAAATCAAAGCAAGATGGCATAGGAATAGAATGAAGAGTGTGCCTGATGTAACCGTATAGAGAGCCAAGAATAGAATTCATGACTTTAGTGTTAAATGCTTATTAAACTTTTCATTACATTTATTTAATGCAAAAGATGTCTTAGCTTATTTTAGGCTCTAAAACTGACACATTTTATGTTTAAGTAAAATCGATTAAACCTAGTAAAACTATTCTAAATTTTTAAGATGTGACAAAATTATTTACTTCTCTGTGGTGGACTTATTTCAATGTCTTAATTAAGTTTATCTTAATTCACCTACATGGTCATAAATGACATGATTTCCTTTATTTCATGAATATATAATAACACCTCATTGATATGTACTGTATTATCTTTTCTTGTTTACCATGTGATAGATGCATATTGTTTATAAATCTGAGAAATTATTAGATATGCACATATAAGAAGGGATGTAGATATGCTTTCAAATACTGATTTTAATTCTTTTGGATAATTACCATGAATTATGATTGCTTGATCATATCATATTTAAATAAATGTGCCTTCATGAAGTTTTTAATGTGATGCCTCTTTCTTTGTTCTTGTTAACAATTTGGTTTGATATTAAAGGTATTATGTTTTTCTGTGGGAAACTAATAATTATTTCCCCAATTTCTGTTAATGATGACACTAGAATTTTGATTAGGATTTCACAGAATATTTATGCAGTTCATGAAACCACATATCTTTTCAATTAATCGTATTTAATTTTTATTTTTTATTCTCATTCTACAAATTAAGGTTTATAGCACTCTATTTTTAAATAGTGTGAACTGAGAAAGTTTATGGTTCTCATTAACACAAAAACAGTATCTATAGGAGAGCTCTAGTTTGCCTTTGTGCTATGTTTAAATACTCAGATTAATCAATTTAAGGATGAAAGGGTTTATTTGACTTATACTTTCAGGTCACAATCCAGCACTTAAGGAAGTCAGGTCAGGAAGTCAAGGAGAAACCATGAAGAACAGCTGTTTATTAGCTACCTCACCCTGACTGGCCTTCTCCAGGCTTTCTTATATATTCAGGGTACTCATTGACGGTTGCCCACCATTGGTGATACCCTCCCACATCAATCATGAATCAAGGCAGTCTCTTGCAGACATTGCCACAGGCCAACCCAAACAAAGCATTTTTTCAACTGAGGTTCCTTCTTTCCTGGTGATTCCAGGTGGTGTTCGTAGCAAACATTAATCATTGTTGTAATTCATAGACATCACAGTTAGAAAGGGCTGCCGATGGTGTCCTCCCATTGACTATATACACCAGTACTTTCTGATATTAAGGAGGCTAGAACACAACCAGGAAGCTTTCAAGTTAGAGCCAGCTTGAAACATGAGTCCTGTGTCTCAATGTAAGTCCATAGAAAGCCCCTACTTAACTTGCACTTCTGAGAGGCAAACAAAGGCAATAGCAATAGCTTTTATTGTTTTAAGAGTCACTTGGATTAACTTGACCAACAATTAAAATGGAGGGTTTTCAGGGTGGTATTGGGTAGTTTGTTAGGTAGCTAATGGCCCTGGTACAGGGCAATGTCATCCCAAGTGGCATCACACACACACACGCACACACACACACGCGCACACACACACACACACACACACACACACACTCACACAGACCACTAAAGATGTGTTGGTGGTGCTTACATCTTAGAAGTAAGCAGCAACTGTCTAATTTGACTTAATGCCCACTCAACAAGAAGGAAATCATGATGGCTGGTACCAGAAACAGTCAGCTCCCTAGGGCTGAAGGGGCCATGGTTCTTACAGGAGAACCTTATGTTATTACTTTGCTGGAAGAGCAGAATTCCTGACTGCATTCTAAAAGTTATTTTATACTCATAGATGCATGCAGCTCTCACACATGATCAAAGAAGCTTCACTTTGTAGCAAACGGACCTTCCTGAAAAGCACGACTGCATACATAGCAGGGATCAATGGATGCCCCTTGAACACAGCTTCTGCACCTAAGGCTCAGGGAACACCAGGTAGATGGAAGCAGAAATATTGTTCAAGGCAGAGGACGGGGAAGTCTGATCTGAGATTGAGCTTCTAGAAATAGTTGCTTAAACGAGAACTGAACACAGAAATATCAATAGACATGCTAATCTGGAAGGGAAAAATATCTGAGTCCTACCCGTAGACAAAAAAATCACAGGCAACTCATGACTGCTGAGACAACAATTAGGCCTATCCAATAGTGGTCAGCACTGAAATCATACATACAAAAACAATAAAAACAGACTCAATGAGTTATATTCGTGTGTGTGTGTGTGTGTGTGTGTGTGTGTGTGTGTGTGTGTGTGTGTGTGTAATCAGAGAAAAATGGCCATCAATTTTAGAAGGAGACAGATGGGAACACATGTGGAAGACAGAAAGGTAAGGACATGGGAGGGTCTAAAGAGAAGAGAGGAATAGGGATTGATGTAATTATATTTTAATTTAAGAAGCATTAAACCAAAAACTAACCAGGATAAAGAGGGGCTGGTGTTTAGATTTTGCAATACAATGTATACACATTTTAGAGCCAGATATTATAGAAGATAAATGTACATATTTACATTTGTATATTTAAAAAAATGATTCTTATGAAAACAGTATTTCAAATAAAAGGCACTGGTAATTTGTAAATGATGCGGCATCCAATTTATTGTTTTATATGAGGAGTTATGATTTGGCAGCAAAGCATGGGTAGGTGTTTTGATTCAAAAGATGATTCAGACCTTAATCATGTCTTGCTAGCTAAAATATTTCAACTTGCATATTCCATCAACATATACTGTAGGAAGTCTTACAGCCCGTGGTTAGCCGCCCACTGGGGCTTGGCCTCTTATACTATATAAGCTGATGTAGAGTATGAGTCCGCTCTCTTTTTCCAGCTGCAGGATGTGGTTTCTGATCTCTTTACAAGCAGAGGGTTCTGATTTGTGAGTCTACCCTAAACAAATAACCATCTATTTCTCAATTCTGAGCTAGTGTGGGATTTCTTTAAGCATCCTTCTTCAAACATAGGTAGGATTTTAAACTTGGATTCATATATACAAACATATACTCAAACACACTTGTTTCTTTCTTTTAGGAAAACCCATATTTATCAATTGCATAAGAGTTGTGTCCTCTGTTCATAAGCCCAGCAATCATTTACAGATGCTGACTCATTTCTTTTAACTGAAAACCCCAATGGAAACATGTTATTGCTTTCCTTTCTTGTGGAGAAGGAAATGAAGCATATGGAGGTCAACTCACTTTTCAAGCTGCCACTGCAAAAAGAGTAATAGAACCCAAAGTCTTCAGTGTAGGCCATCAAGTTCCAGACTAACTGGCAACAGCTCCCTGAGTTAAGTATCTAGAGATGACTCCATTTCCAGGGAAAAGATGAGCTGGCAGTCTAATGACACAGCGTGTGTGTATGCCTTCCATCGGGTACATTTGGGCAAAGATGTGGCTTTCTGGGAATCCACTGCATCAACCATTACTGTTAGCCATTCGCCAGCTCCTACAGAACTTATTTGTCATTGCAGCTCAGGACTGTGACCGAACAGCAGATGGAGTCTCAGAAGCCTTGTTTTATAAAAGCAATTACAGAAATTAAAGGATGACTTTACATAGATGATGTAGCTTAAAAATTATCACTTGATGGATAGGCCATGGTCAGAAAAATGAAATGACCAATTTTTCCATCATTCAAAATAGATAGTTCTGATCAAATTTTTATGGAACCTGAAGAAAATAAACAGGCTTTTGGTCGCATTATTGACTGAAATGAATTAACTGTTGAAAATCTCTGCAGAAGTGACTAGACTGAGTACATTTACATGTTTCCTTTAAGAGCCTTTTTTCTCTATTTTCAATTTCTCTTCTCTCAAGGGAAAAATAAAGGTTGCAAGATAAAGAATTTTTTAAAAGATTAAACACTTTTTATTGTTTTAATGCAAGTTGGATACTAACTTTGAAATACGAAATTTATACCTGTCTCTAAGGAAGAAATATATGCTTAGACTTTATTATCCTGTATCTCCTGCCAGTGTTGCTGTGTACCAGCCAATAAATGTGGAATGCATAAAGGAAGGAAAATGGCATACTATGTAGACAGTCAGGTTAAAGGCTAGTAGAGTGTCAGGATTTTATGACGCATCTCAATATGATGAGTTGTCTCTTATTTACTCTGCACATTCTTATGAAGCAGAATGGGGCCTCGCAGATGGTTGACCTTCTGCATTGGAAACTGGTGCTTGCATCACTCCTGCCTTCCTCTTCTCTTCTTGGTAAAATATTAGGCAGCACAGCTCTACTTCTCCAGAGCACTCCACAGCCATCTGCTCTTTCCTCACCAAATACGGAAATATAAGATTTTCTTCTTTTAATTTAAATCTCTAAGATTCAATATGAATTTCATGTTAAAACAGCCTCTGAAACCGGTGACATTCTGCAGTCTGTTCTGCTTCTGCAATAAAATACAGAAATGCTTAAGTCACTGCAGTCTGCTGGGTCCCTGCATATATCAATTTTCAAAGCATGGGTAGTACCAGTAGGGAACACCGAGTTGACATAAAAATGGAAACAATGGCAAGAAAGTGTCAGAGAAAACTAAAGCAACTGAATTGAGAATCCAAATTTGAGAAGGGGCTAAGAGAATTCTAATGATAGAAAAAGCAACCACCTCTATATGTAATTGTTAGATTTGAGAACAAATTTTGATTTTGTCCTTTGTAATTTTTTCAGATAAGAAGTTTTCCTTATTTAGTGATAAAAAGTTTTCCTTATTTAGTCAGGCAATAGAAAATAATCATGGTTTTCTAGAAGTTAGCTGACTAACATCACCTCAGGACAAATTACCGTGAGAATCCATGCAACAAAAGCCTCATTCCTGTGATTCTCAGAGCACCAAGAGTGGTTTCTGCCTGGACAAGTGCTCCACACCTGGATTCTGTGTGTGTGGAGTTGAGAATAACTTGCTGAAAGAGAGAAAATATCCAAGTCATTGGAGTTATAAATCTTCACATATCTGAGAAGTCCTGTAATTTGTTTTGTACTGTTAAAATGAGAAAAAAATATTTCCTTCTAATCATGGACTCACTGTAATATTCTGTCCTGTCCCTTTAAGAGACAGGCCACGCCCACTCCCTTCCAGCTTCCAGCCTTTGACCCCGACTCACTCTCTCCTTGTTCCACTCTCACGGGGAAGCAGTGGCCCTTCTCTTCCCTCTCCCCCCTCTTTCTCTCTCTCTCTCTCTCTCTTTCTCTCTCTCTATCTCTTTTACCTTCTTTTCTTCCCCCTCCATCACCCATCTAATAAATGTTTAACTCTGCATGGCGTGCCTATCCGTCTCTCTCTTGTCTGTCCCACACCGCCACATGGAGACCTGGAGACCAGCTGCATGGTCTCATGTGCAGCCATCTCTGCCTGGGACTGACTGCTCTCAGATGACCCCCCTCCCCCCTCCTGCCGCTGCAGTGCCCGCATGGTCTCAGGGATCTGTAGCAAGCTGCCGGGGTCTTTTATAAAGAAAAGAATAACACTCACTTCCTGCCCAAACAGAAGAATTTTATGACTTTTGGGGTTTTCAAGGTACCATACAGTTATTATGCCCAGATCCCCAAAGTCCCCCAAAAACCAACAAGGAGACCAATTCCCATATGGAAAAACAAAGAGCCTTTATTTTATACAAGTTTGCAAACTCGATCTCTCCACATGTCCAATGTATTACAATAATCAGAGAGCCCCGAGATCATTGAGAGTTTAGTATTTATAGATGTAAAGTGGAGGTGAGGGATTTCTAAAGTTCAGGGCCCCTGATTGGCTGACATTTGTCTAAGGGTGTTCTGGTGAGTGTGTGCTGGCAGGTGATCCTATTTACAGCAGTTGGAATGTTAGGCATTTCCTTTGGATGGTCTGTTCTTAGGTGGTGCTTAGGTAATCTCAGTCTGAAGTCCTTCCTGCAATATTGCTTCAGGGCAAACTACTGAGACTCAGGTCTCCATTAAACTTATCAATGGCTGACTTCTACACTGGCAGGTGATAATGGTTGGAAGTAAAGAACTTCCTTTGAGAGGTCTGTTTCTATTAAGCTTACCATGACTGACTCCTACAATATTTATTATAATATCTAATAAAAGAGACTTTAAAATTAATCAAAAGAGATGGAAAGAACACTTCATACTTTACACTTCATCAGAGGAAAATTCAAGATGATCTTTCAATTCTTAAAATCTATATCAAAATGCAAAGGTACCCATGATTGTAAAGGAAACACTACTAAAGCTTAAAACACACATCAACCATCACACATTGGTAGTGAGGTACTTCAAACTTATTCTCATCAATAGACTGGTAATCAAGACAAAAACTAAACAGAGAAATAATGGAGTTAACAGACTATGGCCCAAATGGATTTAACAGATATTTATAAAATATTTTAATCAAACACTAAGGAATATTTCTTCTTCTCAGCACCTCATGGAATTTGCTCCAAAAATGATCACATACTCAGTCACAAAATAAGTTTCCAAAGATATAAGATACTTGAAATATCTGATATTTGATCATATCAGATAACCATGAATTAACAGTGAATTTCAACAATAGAAATAGAAAAGTTACAAACTAATGGAAACTAAACAATTCTCTACTTAATGAAAAATGAATCATGACAGAAATTAAAGACCGCCTGGAATTCAAGGACAATGAATATTATAACATACTCAGACTTATGAGACACAATGCAAGCAGTGTTAAGAGGAAAGTTCATAGAACTAAGTGCTTACATAAAAATAAATAATTATAAAATGGAAAACTCTCATACTAGTAAATTAACGCCATACCTGAAAGTTCTAGTATAAAAAAAGCAAACATAGCCAAGAGGAGTAGATGACAGTGAAAAACCAGGATAAATCCAGACCCCTAGCAGGGAGAGAAGAGCCACAAACTAGGCTAGCCAGTTCAGTGACTCTGTTCCAGGAACTGGCTGACCACAAAGTTAGATTAGAATCTTGAGAACAATCTTGAGAAATGGGGAGTTACCCCCTTATGATTATCACTGGTATTTTCAGAATTTTCCAATGACACCCTTCCTACCCCCTTTTGGGTTGTGGTTTCGTTTCTTCCCTTAAATACCCCTTCTCCCAACTACTCGGGGTCAAACTCTGCTACCCCTTAGTGGGATATGAGTCTCAGCCCCAGTGTGCTGGTTCCTGTCAATAAATCTTATGTGATTACAGCAAGGACAGTCTCTCATGAGACCTTGGGGGGGTCGTGTTATCCTGAGACTTGAGTGAGAATCTCCCCACTCTGGGGGTCTTTCAACAGAAAACACTCAAACTGGGGGCTGAGGTAGAGAATAATACATAGAATCAGTGTAGCAAAGAGCTTGTTCTTTGAGAAAATCAACAAGATAGACAAACCCCTATCCAAACCAACTAAAAGGCAAAGAGGATACATTCAAATTGACAAAATCAGAAAGATAAAAGGGGATCATAACAACAGACACCAAGGAATCCAAAAAAATAATTAAGTCATACTTAAAAACCCATCATCCACAAAATTGAAAAATCTGAAATAAATGGATATATTTCTCCATAGATACCACTTACAAAAGTTAAAGTTAAATCAACAACAGAAGAACAATTTAAGTAAAACTATAGCTCCTAAAGAAATAAAGGCAGTCATTAAAATTTTCCCAATCAAAACCAAACCCAGAGCCAGACAGTTTTAGTTCAGAATTCTGCCAGATTTTCAAAGAAGTGCTAATACCAATTATTCCAAAAATAGAAACAGAAGG
>PVIU01021413.1:0-31703 GCA_004026605.1 Ondatra zibethicus
TGCAAATGGATGGAAATAGAAAACGCTATCCTGAGTGAGGTAACCCAAACCCAGAAAGATGATTATGGTATGTACTCACTCATTAGTGGACCCTAGCTATAAAATAAAGGTCACTAAGCACTTAGCTCACAAGCCCAGAGAAGCCGAATAACTAGGTGAACCCAAAGAAAGCATACACAGAACCTCCTGGAAGTTGGAAACATTCTCATATTTTTATGAAAATTAAATTAAATAGGAGACAGTAAGACCCTACATAAGGAGAGCTAGAAACCAAGGAATATAACACATTTTTAAATCTGTGAGCCTGTGAAACTGAAAGGAGACCAAATCCTACAGGGTAGAAAGCCCACAGGACACCAGAGGACATTCTAATAAAACTGAGAGTCCAAAGACAAATTTTTACATTCTCCAGGCCTGCAGCAAAATGAACAAGAAACTTACCAATATCACAGAATTCATGCCCAGCAGACTTCTCAGAAATGTGAGTTGGTTGGCGTTCATTGTCAACAGGACAGAATCTAGAATCACCTGGGGACAGCCTCACCTGTGGAGGTGCAGCAACACCCAGGTAAAGGCTGGGCTCTGGGCAGCCTGTGAATTATCTTGATCAGGTTAATTGAGACGGGAAGACCACCACCTGTGAAGAGAGCCATTTCCAGGACAGGGATCCCGAACTATTCAACAAAAGAAAAAAGGGGTAAGATGGCTCTGCACACACACACACACACACACACACACACACACACACACATGTTCATGCATACACACACACATACATATATACATACATACACACACACAGCTCAAGGAAAATCATGGATGGAGGAATGGAACGCTTATAAGAGCCTAGGACAGAAAGGCATGCAGCAAAAAGACATCTGGGTGTGACGTGCCTATCACACTTCATGAGGCCACCAAAGCTGGGCTGTCTGCATACGACCTGCATGTCTGATGCCCACGGACATTTCTTCATAGATGGGTAGCAGCCCATAAGGCCCCATTCTCCTTGAGGAGCTACTGGCAGTTAAAGATTGTTAGGGAAGGGGTGTCATTTTCTTTGGTGATATCACTACTGATACATTAAGCTCCGGTGAGTACCCTAGCTCGGGCAAGATATTCAAATTAAACTCCATGAGTCACACACAAAACAAATACATGAAAGTAGTAGACAGATATGTTGGGAAGAAGGGTTTTAATAGGAGAGGGGAAGGAAGAGGAAGGAGAACGAAGGTGGAAACAATGGAAATTCATTAGAGAAATGTGGATCTGTCAAACAGAAAAAGAAAAAGAGAAAGGACACTGAGCAGTGTCCACCATTCTCTGCCCCCAACCATTGCACGCTGCGTCCAGCTGCCTCATGCTCCCGTTGATAAGGATTTCCCCAACGAGAGACTGTGTCCTTGAGCAGTAAGCGGAAATAAATCCTTTCCCCTTAAGATGCTTTCGTCAGGGAATTTTATCAGAGAAACAGGAAAACAAACCGAAGAGCACATGAAGAAGGAAGTGATGAAGTAGCGTCTTCAGATACCCCGAGCAGAAGCCAGCCCTGTCATATAGTAAGGATACCTTACATCTGCCGTAAGTCCACAGGAACTCATAGCATACTCTATATAGGAGCTGCTCAATATTAACCTGATCCATCGGGCTAGAAAGATGGTTTGCCAGTTAAGAGCACTGGCAGCTCTTCCAGGAGACCTGGGCTCAACTCTTAGCACCTATACGAAGGCTCACAACCATCTGTAACTCCAGTTCCAGGAGACCCAATGTGCTCTTCAGCCTCCATGGTCATCAGGCACTCATGTGGTTTACAAACATACATCCATATATATGAAATAATAAACAAACAAACTTTAAGAAATATGTATTAACTTCAATCATCAAGATACTAGGCAGTTTTGGGGGGGAAATGAGCCAATGCTAAACATGCAGTAGTATTAACGGTAGATCTCAAACAAATAGGAACAACCAAGGTGTAGGCAGAGGATGCTTCTTAGTTCCAGGATGCCCAGACCACAAAATAATCACACAGAAACTCTATTATTTGAAGTACTGTTTGGCCAATAGCTAAAGTGTACTTCTGTCTTACTCTAATATCTTAAATTAACCCATTTCTATTAATCTATGTATCGCCAGCTGTGGATTACCAGCAAGGTTCCATCTGGCAAGGTTCCATCTGGCATCTGTCTCCGGCAGGGCTACATGGCTTCTCTCTGACTCTGCCTTCTTTCTCCCAGCATTCAGTTTCGTTTTCCCACCTAGCTCTCTTCTGCCAAGCCACTGGCCAAAAAAGATTTATTCATTAACCAATAAAAGAAACACATAGCCAGAAGGACTTCCCATACCACCAAAGAAGAGTAATTCATACAGGCTCTTTGTCTAGAATGCAGAAATTAATCAATCAGCAGGTAGATGGAGAAGACCTAAGGAGAAAATAGATTCACTAGTGATCACATAGGGCAACAACATGAAGCCAAAGGACGTCTACAATTCCTCTGCAGAATTTAAGATATGGAAGAGAACTAGAAGGAAGTCAAGGGCTGGAGATGGCTCAGTGGTTAAGAGCACCTGTTACTCTTGCAAATAACGTGAGTTTGATATCCAGCACCCACCTGGTGTAGGAGGTCCTTTTGTATTTCTTTTGCTTTCATTGGTTAAATAAAGAGACTGCCTTGGCCTTTTGATAGGGCAGCCCTTAGGTGGGCGGAGTAGACAGAACGGAAGGCTAGGAGAGAGAAGGCAATGTGACAGATGCCATGTTTCTCCAGCCCAAGATGGTCACTGGTTAGACTCATGCTGATAAGCCTCATGGTGATACACAGATTAATAGATATGGATTATTTTAAAATGTAAGAGTTGACCAAAAAGAGACTAAAACTAATGGGCCAGACAGTCATTTAATTAACACAGTTTCTGTGTAATTATTTCAGACACCGGGAGCCGGACAAAACAAAACAAGGGGCCCTGCACTGGGAGCTGGGCGCCAAAAATGCAGCCCTCTCCTCCCTACTACACCCACCTATGGGTTAGAACCCCATAACTCCAGTTACAGAGAGTGTAACACCCTTTCCTAGCAGCTTTGGGTAGCAAGCACACACGTGATGCACATACATGTATGCAGCAAAGCACTCATGTATGTAGAATAAATAAGTATAGTCAAAACATGTATATAAGAAGTACTTCCTTTCTATAAACAAACTGTAATTAAAGATTTTAAAAAATGAAACACAAGACTTGATGGCATTTAACTTGAAGATGTGCTCAACTTAGGGTTGTTTTTTTCCTTGTTTGTTTTGCTTTGTTTGTAATGGACTTTGAACCAAGGGTTTCATGCATGCTAGACAAGAGTTCTACTTTTGAACCATACCCCTGCTTTTAGCTTTTGATTTCGAAACAGGACCTCACCAAGTTGCTAAGCACTGGTCACCCTGGACCATGGGTACATTCTATCTCAGTTCAGGGGATCAAATGTAATTCACAGGACTAAATAACTTGTGACAATAGACCAGCAGGTTAGCTCGATTCCTAAGGTCAACTGGTTCCTGTGTGTAGGTCATCCCAGCTTCCCACGGCGGTGACAAGCACACAAACCACCTGCTGATACTGAACTCTAGGCGCTCCACATGTCCCAAGAGGCACAGGCCTGTCTTCCATCCCTGAGAGACCAAACCAGTGTCTCAAAATCTCCATGAGGACTTCCTGCTCTCTGAAGGTAGAAAGGAGGCAGAGAGGCCAGTGAGTCTTGTGCTTGGATGACCAATGACTAAACATTTAGGGGACAGCCTTCTAGCTCTTCAGAAATTAAGAGCCCAGAAATGAGGGACAGCTGGTTTGTCAAGTCTAGGTCTCTGCCCACCACAGTTGTCCATGACAGGTGCTCATCTGTGTATCTGTTCTTGTCTGTGCTCTGGGCCTGGGTCCTCCCTGATCTTCATGATGGAAATGAGAAGTTAGTAGCATGAAGCGAACCATCCTGCCGAGTCCACTGCCATGGCTAGTATTGAAACAATTCTTCACATTTAGGATTACTCTGCATTATCAGCAGAGGCAGATGCAAGTCTGAACAGGAATGAATCGGCCAAGCATTAAATTTTGCACTGAAGATGTTAGCACCTACACTGGTTTGAACACTTGCTTGAGGGATCAGCTATGTGCCCAGAGTCCAGTGGGAAGATGTACAGTTAGCACCTACGCTGGTTTGAGCACCTGCTCACTGTCTCTTTTTCGTATCTCAGACTCCCACAAGTGTCATTCAAGTTAATGTCTTGGAAAAATTTACAATCTTGCTAGTTTCTCATAAACTGGTGAAATGTCTAATATAATATATCTCCCCAAAGTTATCATTCTTTTTTGTACGAGGACAACTTACTATTTTGGACTATGTCCCTCAAATTTTCATTGGCAGAAATTTAAATCTCCAAATTCATATGTTAAATGTTTGGAGGTGACGTCACTGGGAGGTGACTGAATCATTAAATGGAATGATCTAGTGCCACTGGGAGGTGACTCAGCCATCTGGAGTCCTCCCTCTTAAGTGGAATGACCTTGTGCATTAATAAATTGATGTACTATTGAGGGAATGGCTTTGCTATAAAAGAAAAATAAATGCTCTCTGGCACACTTGCTCCGTCTCATCTCGTGATGCCCTTTTCAATGTTATTATGTAGCAAGCAGGCCCTTCACCAGATGCCAAGCAGATCCAATGGCCGATGTTTTAGATATCAGCCTCCAGAATTCTGAGCTAAATGAACCTCAATTTTTTGCATGTTACCCAGTCTTGTATGTTGTGATACAACAATAGAAAATACAGTTGGTTTTGACTGCTAGAATGACCTAGAAAATACATCTCTAGGTGTGTCCATAAGCACATTTCTAGACAAGATAAACCTAGGACCTCACAGTGGGCCAAACCTTCCAAACCCTGAGTATGTAAAGAGGTTTTCAGAAGAAGCAGTGCGAACACACCTGCCCTCACATCTTTCTGAGCAGCTGTGTCTGTCACTGATGCTGTGATCCTCTGCAGACATCTGTCTTTGGATGCGGACTAAGCATGAGAACGTGCAGGCTTTCGGCATCTGATTGGAAGGGATGAACGATTCAGCTTCATGAGCCGAGTAACCAGCGTGTACTGTGCCTCTCCGGTGTGCAACTGGACATGGGTAGATAACCAAGGCCTCACATGTACACTAATCTAATAAATTAGATATGGAGTTTGTTGTTTGGGGTGGCTTGAGTGTGGGAGAACGTGTGAGCTGTGACCTAGAGATGTTCCCGAGCTTGGAGCTGTGACCTAGAGATGTTCCAGACTGCTGTCAGCAGATTTTCCTGGAATGTTCTGCTGGGACTGTAGGAGAATGCTGATAGTGATACAGATACTAATATCAGTGTTAGTGAGATTTCGGGGAAAGAGGACTCTGACGGAAATCACGCTGCAGGTTCCTTGTGTGACATTGTAGCAGAGCATCTGATGGTATTTCTCCCACTTGTTAAAATTTCTCCTGAAGCCAAATTTCAAAGCAATGGACTGATTGGCCTGCTAGAGGAAATTTCAAGACAGGATAATCTTGGGGCTGCAGTGACTTAGCCAGGTTTACAATTAACAGAAAAGTAGAGCAAAGAGAGAGAGAGAGAGAGAGAGAGAGAGAGAGAGAGAGAGAGAGAGAGAGAGAGAGAGAGAGAGAAATACAGTTTGGTAATTAAAGAACCTTAAATAAGTTTAAAGTTTCCAACAAGACAGGTTCTGATAAAAGAGCTACAATGTCAAAAAGATTACCATTTTTCGCGGGTGACCCCAGGCTCTGCCCTGGGACAACAGAGTGTCCTAATGGCAGGGGCCCATCAAAGGCTGCAGGGTAAATTTGTTGGAAAGGGGCCTGAGCTGGGAATGCTATTGAAAGGCTCCCTGCTCACGAACAACTTCCCAGAAGGTTTTTGATCCAGGTTCAGCTGCCTCAGCGCTCATGACCACGGAAGTTCTGAAAGGAAGGGGCCAATGGCGTCACTAGCGGCAACAGAACTTGAACTCGTTGCCCACACTGAGCTGACTTTGTAGGCCTACACGAGCGAAGGATATGGGTTATGAAAACTCTTGCCCAAGACTTCAGAAGGCTGTGAGTTAGGGGACGGTCAGGCAGGGTCGAGTTCCCTGAACGAAGACGCGATCATCTTGAAGCCTAAGTTTCAGCCATGACACCAAGTGATCAGAGATTCCAGAAATGTGTGGCATTTATAAAGCAAAGCCCAGGGCCATGAGTTGCCTGGCCCAAGAGACAAACCACATGAACAGAGCTGAAGGGGCCAAGCTAAGCAAAGCAGGCAGAGCAGGAACCATGCCATCTGGAGTTCTAGACGCCAGGCCTGGAGCTATTTCTAGGAAGCTAAACAAAGCAGGCCGAGCAGGAACCATGCCATCTGGAGTTCTAGATGCCAGGCCTGGGGCTGTTTCTAGGAAGGGTCTCTGTCTTTCCTTGCCTGATTCTATCGCTTTAGAATCAGGTTTTTTATTCTGTGCTGTTATATATCAAAAGTACATAACTTACTTTTGGGTTTTACACAGGCTCTTAACTAAACGTTTCTTTTTAATCCCAGAAGAAACTTTAGACTTTAGAAGTGTTGGAACTTAAATATTAAGGAGAGTTTTAAATTTGAACTGCCTGGGTCATGTGCGATGAGACAGCCGTGAATAAAGTCACACCCTAGCACAACAGTTATTTCTTATTCCAACAACCCTTCCCTCTGCTGGCCTAGAACATATGGTTCCTAGAAGGAAGCATGATATTATCTCCACTAAATTGAACGCTGAGACTTCCCGTGGTTACTTTGGATTCTTCACAACCTTGAGTCAACAAGACAAAGTAGGAGTCATAGTAATGGAAGGTGTGATTGAAGCAGCTGACCTGTGGGAAACTGGACTTCTACCACACAACAGAAGTAAGATTATATAGGGAGTACAAGCAATTTATAGGGCATCACTTAGGATTACTGAGCCTTGTGGTTAAGTTCAATGGGAAATATAACCTGATCCAAACAGTACCATAAAGGAACATAAATGCTATGAAGGTTTCTTTTCTGTTTTGTTAAGAATGTGTTTGTAGGGATGGAAAGATGGCTTAGTGGTTAAGCGTACTTATTTTGCAGAGGACCTAGGATCAATTCCCAACACT
Source organism: Ondatra zibethicus (assembly GCA_004026605.1). NCBI lineage: Eukaryota > Metazoa > Chordata > Mammalia > Rodentia > Cricetidae > Ondatra > Ondatra zibethicus. Next base: position 7,161 of record PVIU01021413.1, read on the forward strand.
CACAACTATCTATAACCCCAGTTCCAAAAGATCCAATGTCCTATGTTGATTTCCTTAAGTACTAGATATACTTGTGTGGCACATAAAAATACACAGGCAAAACACACACATAAAATAAGGTAAAGCTTAAAGAGGAGTATGTTTGTGTATATATATTAACATATTAAGTAAATATCCACGTTTTTCCCCTTTTATTCTTTTACCACGTAACAGAACACCAACTATCAGTACTTCAGTATTATTAAATCTATATTATCATATTTAACTTATGGGATATGCAAAGAGTAAGTATTCCTCAAACGATGTCACATATTCTGTGGAAAGAATTAGTGAATTCTGCGTTGTATAGGGGATACCCACATCATCTTAGGAGTAGTTTCAATGCTGTCATTATCATAATTTAGAGGACTTAAGGAGATGTGGTTGAATATCATTAGCTTGACTGGATTTAGAATTGCATAAGAGTAACAGCTCAGGATATGTCTGTGAGGGCATTTTCAAAAAGGGATTACTTGAAGGGCGGGTCCACCCTTGAAGTGGCTTGACCCCTAGTTCACATATAAAAGGGCCCAAGGATAAAGAAGTTGCCTGCTACCTGGCCTTCACTTCTTCCTAAGCAAGCATAGCTTGCTAGTCACTGCAGACAGCAGTGACTCCAAGAAGAATCCAGCTTCTTTTGCCTTCCAATATGAATTGGATACCAGTGACTCTCCAGGAATCTTCTAGGCCTTCAGTGCCAGAACGGAACTTCAGAAGCTCACATTCATCTCATGGGCAGAGAAATCACTGGGTTCTGAGACTCTCCACTCTGCAGTTAACCGTTGTTTCTCTGCTACAGTGCACATTCTGTAAGCTTATCTGGTCCTCCAGGGAGTCTTGCATATTACATAGACTAAGACACCACTCTTAGTCCTCAAGGAGGTTTGACAGGGCTCTTGCTCAAGCTCAGACCTGGACAAGAATTAGCTTGCAGAGGAACAAGCTTCTAGGGTAGGGATGACTGTCTCCGAGAGCCATAGTCTGTCTGTCTCTCGGTAACACATGTTAGAATTCCTCACATGACGGTTGGCAGAAGTCTGTTCCTGTGCATATACCAAGCTGCAGTTTTATGACTCAACACCAAATGCAGGTCATTTCGGCAGGACCATTTCACATGGGCCGCTGGCTTCTATTCCTCTCCCTTCTCTGCTCGAAAAGTACACATGGGCCATGGAAACAGAGGCGCACAGGCAACCAAGTGCAGAGAAGAACCTAGCCCCCATGGGACAGGTTTTCCTTTGTAGATATCAGCTGCATTCCTAACATCACTGGGTCCATCTCCGTGCAGTCCTCCTGTGGAACGCTCACATACGGAATACCCACTGCTTCCAGCATGATTAACGCAGGTCCTAGTTTCCAGTGCTATTCCCAGGCCCTTGCTAGCATCTTTTCTCTATGCACTCGCCACCTTAATGATCTGTTCCCACTAAGATTTCAAAGCGTAAAATCAAGAAGAGTCCAGCAAGCTTACAACCCTTTCTTAGCCATTGATTCAACCCAAATCATTCCAATTATGATGAAGCTAATCTTAGTAACCGATGTGCCTTGTTCTGAGCTGGTCTCACCTGCACCGAAGTCTCTAATCACCAAATCATGAATATCCAAGTGGTTAGCGGCATGCATTGGTGCACTTTTTTAATTAAATTAGTTTAAGAACATGGTATTGAAGAGACATCTTAAATGATAAAGTACCTGAAAAAGTCCATGAAAGAGAATCCATACCCATGCTGCTCTGCAATTCCTGCACAAACAACGTTGGCAGATGCTCCAATCAGTGTCCCGTTACCTGAAATCAGAAATTAGAAGATAAAGTAACAGCCAAGCTCATCGTGGAAGCTGATCTTCGCTCTTTCCTTCTGTTCAAAGGCTGTGATGTGATGATGGCAGTCACCATCAAAGTCAGTGCTTTGAAACGTCTGGAGACACAAACACACTGCCAACCAGATAGTGAGTTATCTGTTGGAAAAGGTCCCAGTTGGAATCAGGCAATATGCATCTTTTAGAGAAAAATGCAAGCACAGCAAACAACCATGGGTGGCAATGTGGGTCTGTCCTTTTTTTAAACAGTGTAACAAGACCTCAGCCAGGAACCTCTGGACTCTAGGCTCAGACATCTGCTAAGAAATTCTTTCAGTGGATGAAAAGGGTAACATCAGGTGAAACTTTTGAATAACCCAATTTTGCTCATCGATAGGCAGGCATTTTCTTTGCGTAAACACTTCCTTGAATAAGCTTTCTTTGTGCAAATGATGGGAAAAGACATGCTGTGCACAGAGTCACTAATGCCAGCCCTCACAGTCCGGGTGGAGCAGACCACCAAGGCAATCCCACCAGATCATTCTTCCCACCCTTTCACCTCCCCGACACATAGCGATTCAAGAAAGTCTTACAAGCCAAGCCCTCCTCTTTCTGCCTAATTGGAGCCATTGGTATTCAAGTGCACAACCAAGGCCCCACCAGCTTAGCTCAGGTCTGACATCATCAGTGCCTCGACAGTAGAGGAAAAGCTAACCCTGAGGGTTAGTGAGCAGAGAACCCTGCTCTGGAGCCACTGCAGTGTGCAAGCAGGAGGACATTATGCTTCCGAAACCGGAAACGTCAAAACAAACAGATGGAAGGGCTCCGGTGTCCTCACGAAGGAAGCACTGGCAGGGAGACGGAAAAGCTTGCCGTGGTGTCCGGTGACAGGGGACAAGCCCTGAACTTGAATCAAGGCTTCAGACTCTAGAGCAACATTAAAGAGGGTGAGCCTAAGGCTGTCTAGGGGTCTCATGGGTAGATACAGAGCATCCAAAGGGTCTCGGCCAGGTAGCAATGTACAAGCCATTGTTTTGCCGGCCCAGACCACCTTCCTAGGTGTTATTCTCAGATGTATCCATACTATCACCTTTCTGTCTGTCTGTCTGTCTGTCTGTCTGGTCCCATTCTGGGCCTAGAGGCCTGACAAGTGAGACTGCATTCTTGCCAAATGTGATCATTAGTTTTAACTGTCAATCTTATAGAACCAAAAACCACCTGGGTTGATATGCCTCTGGATGTGTAGGGGGGAGATTATGCTGACTTTTAATTAAAGAAGGAAGACCCACCCACTATGGGTATCACCGTACCCTGGCTGGGATCCCGGGCTGTGTAAGTGGAGAGGAGAGCTGAGCAGTTCTCTGCCTCCTGACCGCCAACGGAACCTGACCAGACGCTGTGTCCTGGGGTTTCTATTGCTGTGATGAACACCGTGACCAAAGGCTAGTTGGGGAGAAAAAGGTTTATTTGGCTGACACTTCCATCCTGAAGGAAGTTGAGGCAGGAACTCCAACAGGCTAGGAACCTGGAGGCAGGAGCTGATGCAGAAGCCATGGAGGAATGCTGCTTCCTGGCTTGCTCACCATGGCTTGCTCAGCCTGCTTTTTTAGAAAATCCAGGACCACCAGCCAAGAGGTGATATCACCCACGATGGGCTGGGCCCTCCTGGATTAATCACTAATTAAGAAAATGACCTACAGGCTTGCCTGCAGCCTGATCTTATAGAGGCATTTTCTCAAGCTCTCTCCTCACTGATGACCTTAGCTTATGTCTAGTTGACATATAACCAGCCAGCAATACACTGCCAGTTCCTGTTACCCTGATTCCCTGCCATGACTAATGATTGTACCTTGAACTCTAAGCAAGGATAAATGCTTCTTCCATTAAGTTGCCCTTGTTGGAGTTCTTTATCACAGCCACAGAACAGCCACAGTAGTCAGACAAGTAAAATATGTTTTAGTTCCAACTGCCTGGTCTGTGTTCCCCAGTTCACAGAGCAAAATTTATTTCCAAAGCCAATCAAAAGCTTCCACTGTAAGTGTTCATCAAAATTGTTAAACCCGGGGCTAATGACGCTGCTGCTTCCTTTTGGAGTTTTAGTTTAAAGTAGTGGAAAGAGCTATGGAACTGAGTATGAATGACATCACAAAAGGGTGCTGAAAATGTATCGGGAGACCCTTCAACATGGCTCAGAGAGTAACTTTTATGTTAGGTATTTTGTATCATAAATCCCATCAGTGAGCAGAGTTGGTGTGCACTTAACACCCAGCACATTAAGTGTTCAGTGCACCAGGAATGAGCACCTTCCAGCGACTCTGTCTAAAAGTTCTCAGGGCTTAAAAGCTTACAGTTCAGTAACAAATGCCTGCTTCCCAGAGGTGCTCAGTCTCTAGCCTGCATTAGCATATTCGTCTATTAGTCCGTGTTAGCCTCTCTCCTGGAGGCTCCCTCCAAGTTGACCCATCAGGAACTAGCCCAGGAGGTCTCCTGTTTCAACCCCTTCCCTTGGGTCACCTTTTCTAACTGCTCTCTCCCCTGACTGTGGTCTCTCCCTGGCATTCGGCATGTGCTCCGGGTCTCCCACTGTGGGAGAACATACCCATTGTGAACATACCCATTGTTATAGTCTTAGGTTGAGTGCCTGGCTCCCCACCCTAGAGCACAATGCCAGGCTATTATAGCAGGCAATTCATATGTTTGCATTTTATTGAATTTTTTAAAATCCCATTTAAGGGCTGAATTTGTAAGTGTTCTTGGATCCTGCTTCCATTGCTGGTGTTAAATGTGTCTATGAAAGAAACTCAGTTGTTGCTTTCTGGAGCTGTTTCTCTGATGAGAACATTTTAATTATTCTGCCCTTTTGTAGGATTCCATCTCAGTCACTGTATTAGATAAATCAGCTGTCTCCTGAAATCTTAGATGTCGCACTAGCTGATTGATGTTAATCCCACTTCACAAATGAGCAGATAAATGAACTGGAACGTTATCGATTTGATAGTCTGATAAGTCAAAGAACACAGAAAGCTAGATTATCTGGACATGTCTGGAGGCAACAAAGAATGTTCAATATATATATATATATATATATATATATATATATATATATATATATACTCTGTTTATCTAAGAGTCTTATAATCCACCTGTGTTCCCCAGGCGATTAAGCTGTCTGAATACGAGAACTCTAGATTGACTTGGCTCTAGACAAGAGCCCCCATGTGTTACCCAGCGGTCAGTTCCACCTGACAACCTCTACCTCACACTGTTTCCTCAGATGTCAGCCCTAGCGCTTGCTCTTGGCCTCTCATCATCCCTCCTCCTCTTCAGTGGAGTCCTTACTCACCCACGCAATGCTTCTAGGCAGTGGAGCCCAGAGAGAAAGACCATCCACTGCAGATTCTTCTGATGGGATAGTGTGCTGCCTAGAGGCACAGAGTAGGAGCATGCTAGCTAGCTTTGAACTATATCAGCAGTGACCGTCATCAGACCACGGGCCCTGCGTGGTGAGAAGCTGTAGAGAGCAAGTGAAATCATGAATGAATCTGTAGCTGACGTGGGCACCAACGCCTCAGACACGTGCCGTGATAAAGCCTTCCCCTGGGAGGGGCTCAAAGGGAGACGAAGCCTTTCTCTGATCTGAATGTGAATGATAACCGTGTGTAAGGAAAATGTCCACCGTAGATTTCTCCCCCTCGATGTTTACACCCCGAAGACTGCTCCCCTACAGAGACTGCTCCTACCCATATTAGCTAACCCCGCCTCCTCGATCAGATGTATGAAATAATCCCCCTTCCCTGTCCAACTGTGTATAATAAGCTCTGAGTTTCCCAAGTACTAGAACTTCTTTATCTGAGAGTCCAGACCATCTGATTGCTGCTCCTAATTAGGGTTCCAGGAGCCAAGCTGTGCAAGGACGTGGCAAACGCTGACTGGCTTTACAGAGGAACGGAGGAGTTCTGGTTGTTCAGATTTTGAAATCGGGAAATCATCAGGCTTCTCTTGAATTCACTTTTGATTTGCTAGCTACCAGCTCTTTCTCTGTCCGCCCCCATGGTGCCGGTGTGGGTTCTCACAGTGAAGTCAACACCCCTTACCTCCCAGGCAGGCACCGAGGGCCAGGGCATACATGAGTGGCAGTGTAGGCAAACTAATGTCAGGGTCTTGGCTCAGGTTCAGAAGCACAGGAATCTGTGGAAGAAAGGAACATTGCAGCCACATATCATAGAAACTGTGAGAGCTACACATCCAGACTTGCAGAACGTGAGGGGCCTTGTTTTGTTACTGTTGTTATTATTAAACTATCATTATCATCAATTATTGTTGTTGTTGTTTTGTGTGTGTGTGTGTGTGTGTCAGTATCACAGCACAAGTGTGGAAGGCCAACCTTGTAGAATGGAGTCAGTTCTTTCCTTCCAACTTCATGTAGCTTCTGGGGATAAAACTCAAGTTCTCAGGCTTATATTCTTGGGTGGCAAGTGCCTTTATCCACTAAGCTATCTCACTGGCCCTCACAGAATTTTTAATAGCCAAACTGTTAATATATATACAAATTTTTTTTCTAAAAGGAGCACCAGATGCATGGAAAGAAGTCAAAGCAAATTTTGACATGCACGAAACCTTGAGTGTGTACCCATCTGTCTATGTCTGGTCCAAGGCGAAGAGCCAGATTTCCTCATTCGAAGCTGCCCAGGCTGTTGCCATGGGTCACTATGGATGAAGTTATGTCATGTTTCATGTGGTGCCTAAGAACCATGAATCCAGTGTTCATGAACCCCTGCTGGTGTCACGCTGTTTCTAAGGCTTCATCACAGTCGACATTAAGGCACTCTTCGAGTGTGTCTGCTGTCAGTTCAGCCGACAGATGCAGGCTGACGAGGCGGCTCAGGGGGAGAGGGCACTTGTTGCCAAACCTTGACCCAAGTTCAACTCCCAGAACCACATGTTAGGCGAGAACTGACTCCTGCAAGTTGATCTCCGACCACACACACACATACCACAGTTACACCTCACACACACACCACAGTTACACCTCACACACATACACAAGAGAAATGTAAAAAAAAAAAACAGACAGACCATGGAAGTGGGGCATGAGAAGATGCACTAATGGTGGGTTTTGCAACCAAATCATGAAAACAGTCTCTGCTCAGAAGCTGCACCCTGGGAAGGCTGCCTCTCACCACTGCTCTCCCCAGTCATCCTGAAGCTGTGGCATTTGTGCTAAGACCTGTAACAGACTTTACAACCAGGAATATCAGTTTCCAGAGAGCTCTACCAATAGCCAGTGGCCCTCTTCAAGTGGAAAAATTCTGCATTATTATAACCAATGAAACACGTCGGTCTGTGACGTTTCTGTAAGAAATATATGATGTGTTTTTAAAGTATCCTCTCCCTGAGTGTTTTTATAACTGGCAGTCTGCTGCCCTGTGTGTTTGAGACATACGCTGATTATCCTTTTCTTAGAATCTTATTCCCTTAAATAAATATCATAGTGGTTTGCAAAGTGTGAATCAAAATCTGCCAATCTGTGAGTCAAGGAAGGAAGGAAGGAAGGAAGGAAGGAAGGAAGGAAGGAAGGAGAAGAGAAGAAGAAGGAGAAGAAGGAATAGAGACAGAGAAAGAAAGAAAGAAAGAAAGAAAGAAAGAAAGAGAGAGAGAGAGAAGAGAAGAGAAGAGAAGAGAAGAGAAGAGAAGAGAAGAGAAGAGAAGAGAAGAGAAGAGAAGAGTAAAAGAAATATGCCTTGTAACGTCCTTCTAAGGCCACCTTCCCTAGCCAGAGGACTCACTGATCACTTACCCATTGGGGAAAGGCCTGTAACCCACATTGCCAAGCTAAGGGAGAAGACAGTGTGTCTTTGCTGCTCCCATCCCTACTCCTCTAGAGACGGCCTTATTTAGCTCCCATAAATGGCGTATTGGGATTCAATCCCAGATTCTCCCTCTGCAGAAACACAGCCATGCATCCCTGTAACTGCTCTGCTATTTAGCCTAATTGCAGTCCACTGGACCTGGCTCAGCTCTCTATGTTATTTTGTTTCTGAACATTTTAGAAAAGAAAAGGCTAAAAGCAAAGATGGCATCAAGTGTAAAGCAAAAAGCGAACACTCGTATGAAGTACTTTTGACTTTTATCACCCCTGAGTGTTTTTCCCTATACCAGCTCTTCCAGCCAACAGCTACAGCTGTTTGAATACCTCCTCGTTGGGCCTGGAAAGAAACCCGGCATAAGAAGATGCTGAAGAACAAGAGAGCCTTCAAAACATGGCTTTCATGCTGGGCTAACTGGCAGTGCACACAACTGTATGTATCCAAGAAATCAGTTTTTAAAAACTATAAAATTGTGGCATAAAATAGCCCAGGGGGAAAATGGTAATATGTTAAGCCTGAAGCTGTCACAGACTCTTTCCTGTGCAAGCCAAGGAGTTTGAAGTGAAGAAGCTTCAACAGAGGAAGACTGTCCTTAGCCCTGTACCTCAGGTCCCCAGTGTGGCTGTGAGGGCACCATTGCAGAGCCCCAGGAATTCTGCTGCCACAGGGCTGCACTCAGATTCCCACAAGCTCTTGCCTACTGCAGGCTGGAAGATGTTGGAGGGGGCTGCTTTTTGGTTCCCAGCAGCCTGGCTAGCTTAGACCCAAAATAATCACACAGAAACTGTATTAAATCACTGCTTGGCCCATTAGCTCTAGCTTCTTATTGGCTAACTCTTATATTAATGTAAGCCATTTCTATTAATCTGTGTATCGCCATGTGGCTGTGGCTTACCAGGTAAAGTTCCAGCGTCTGTCTCTGGCAGGGCTCCATGGTGTCTCTCTGACTCCACCCTTCTTTATCCCAGCATTCAACCTAGCTTTCCCTACCTACCTAAGTCCTGCCTTGCTATAGGTCTAAAGCAATTTCTTTATTCATTAATGAATAAAGCACACAGAGGGGACTCCCACATCAGGAAGAGAAGGAAGAAAAGGCAAGTGAGTGTGAAGGGGGTTCCCAGGCATGGGAATGTGTGCTCAAATACTGAAATATCCGGACCCCAAGACCCCAGTGTCTTCCATTTCTCAAGACCATGCGGTATTCTCTCCATCTCAAGCAAGCAAGGGATTAACCCTGGCATATGGTGAGGGCCAGGGGCCTCACATTGACCACTTCAGATACTCTAGGGCTGTTCTCGTTGCATTAAATATTAGCAATGTTAAGTACTGTTTACTATTTCACAGTTTACAACAAGCAACGAAGGGAAGGGCTTCAGACAGAGGGTTAGACCCAGCTGCTGTCTATAACAACAGTGACCTAGGGACACTCAGAAATGACAAAAGTCAGAAACATTTCAATTCAGTTTTACAAAATAATAGCTAAAGTAGTGAGGCAGAGTGATAAATACCTTAGGTCAATAGGTAGACGTGAGAGTTCAAGGCTAGCCTGGTCTACATAGTGAGTTAAAGGTCCAGGGCAACTTAGTGAAGCCTTGTCTCAAAATAAAAAAAAAATAGTTAATAACAAACTTAGTTCATCCCAAACCCTGGGACATGGACACCTTCATCTATACTGCTCTGATTAGAATATTTTTGAAGTCTCATCCAACCACCGTGGAAGCCTCCACTCATCTATTGAACGACTGATTTTCCTCTGGGCATGAAGATAATTTCCATGGCGGCATCCTACCAGTTATGAGCTAATTCTCTGAATCCTCTCCCTCCCAATGGCAGGACATCCTTTCCGGCCCACAGAAAAAAGGAGGTATACCACTGACAAACATGTACGCAGTCACGGGATGAATGTTGGTACCCGTCTGAGACCCAACACAAAGAAGAGGTGGGCTGAAATTGTTTCTGTCATCTCATGTGTCCTCAGGATAACAGAATTACTCAGCCATTGTTCCAAGGCAGGGGTTCTCAACCTGTCTGTTGTGACCCCCTTGGTGCTGAATGACCTTTTCGTAGCAGTCACCTAAGACCATCTGTAACTATTCAACCACCCGTAAGGCTGCACTTCCAGATTCTAAAGGCAGGCACATGTGGGCGGACCCTTAGGAACAAAGGGCCCGCGTGACCCACGTGAGCACATGTGTGGTTACCTCCACTAAAGCCCTTGTGCGCATGCGTGGGTCGCCTGCCATCTGCGTCACCATCGTCTGGCGTACTTGCGCAACCCCCTGTGCACATCTGCAAGGCATGGGTGCCATCTATGTCACCAGCGTCTGACGTACTCACGCAAACCCCCCTATGCGCATGTGCAAGGCGTGGGTCACTCACCATCTGTGTCACCAGCGCCTGACGTACTCAAGTCTTCCCCCCTGTGTGCATGTGCTAGGCGGTCTTTAAAAGTTGGACACGCCATCTTTGCTCTGCCCCCCTCCCCCGTGCATGTCATCAGGCCTGAGAGCACTGTCCTCCTCTAATAAACTCTTAAGTGGGTTCGTTCGCGTCTCATGTCTTCTTCCCATTTGTGTCGAACAAAGTTGCAATTATGAAGTAGCAATGAAACAATTTTATGGCGGGGGGGGGGGGGTGTTACCACAACATGAGGAACTGTATTAAGGGTTTGCAGCGTTAGGAAGGTTGAGAACCACTATGCTCCGGAACGATTCCAGCAAGTGGCCTCTAGCTCTGTGACTGCATTTGTACTAACTGATCAGCCTTCAAAAGGCAGCTGTGTCGGCCAGCTCTTTGGTCATTTCTGCATTTACGTATGTGTTACCCTGGATGCAGAAGGCTCCACAGCTGTGTAAAGCGAAGGTGCTTCTAGTCAGAAGGGACTCTCTTCAAACAGGAGAACTGATGCCCACACATCAGTCAGGGGGTCAGAGCCAAATGGGTGAGGAAAACTACTGAATGTGGGTTCTTGGGGGTGGGAGGATAGGGCTCACTTCACACACCCGGGCTTGGACAGAAAGGCTAGAGAGGGAGAGTTCCAGGAAGCAGTTCTTGAAACCCAGGGGCATGGGCTTCAAGGTTCTGTTGAAGGCAGACACTTGGAGGATGGGAGAAGAAGGGGACAGATTCTCAAGCCCTGATCTTTTATTAGGTAATGGAAAATTGCCAGGCAGCTGGTAACTGACGGCAAAGGTACAAATCAACCAAAAGCAGGAACAGGCAGCTGGCAATTTCCACCTAACTGGACCTAGATAGAAAACACATGAGTTCTGCACCCCATAGTCAGGTCTCAGGCTGTCCATGTCTAGAAGTGAGCTCAAGCTGAACTATAGAAGGATTTCTGGTAGCTAAACAAAAACCAGCCTTCCTCAGGAACTAGTGAAACTGGTTCCCAGTTTCCTGAAGGAGTCCCTTTCCCCTGGCAGAGAGGACAGATGGCCACCTGTGGTGCCTATCATCAAAGCCCATGCTGGCCTCCAGGCTCCCTGAGTATCACAAGTACCTGCTATGTATTTCAAAGACCATGATAGCGCTGGGCCCTTCCCTTTCCTTCCCGCAGCCATCCTCATAGACCACAGGATGTGTCCACCACTGTTTCTAGCCCTCTCTTGCTCGCTCGCTCTTTCTAGCTGCCTCTCTATATATTCTTTTGCTCTCTTGTTATTCTATCCCATGTGTCGCTGTCTCTCTCTCTCTCTCTCTCTCTCTCTCTCTCTCTCTCTCTCTCTCTCGTGTGTCTGTCTGTCTGTCTGTCTGTCTGTCTGTCTGCCTGCCTGCCTGCCTGTCTGGTCTGCTCTATTCTCTATGGCTTGCTTTCTCACCGTCTCCACTAGTCTCTCCCGCTCGTCCACTTCTCTACAGCTGGCCATGTCTAGTCTGCTTTCTCTTTTTCTCTACTCTGAACTCCTTCGGTTGCCTCTGGATTGTTCCCTCTCTCCATAACCATGGAGCAGCCATGCCTGCAGCATCTTTACTACAATACCACCTCCCCACACTTACACCCATCGAGTGCCAAGGACCACTGCATCCTCTTCCGCACATGGAGCTAAAGCCACGGGACCGGAAGCCTCTGCGTGACACTTGCCATCATGCTCTGCGAACATAAACCTAGGACTCCCAGACTCCATCAGCAATCGTGCATGGGGGGGGGGGCAGGCAGGACAGAGAAGGGAAGAGCTAAGTGACAAAGGACTGCTACCAGAGGAAAAATCAACAAAGCAAAGGCCAAGGAGATGCTAGCACCGGTGAGCAGGGTCATCCTATGGCCACAGAGACAATATGGTGTCTCTCAGGACAGGGGAGGCTCAGCAGGAGGGACAGGCAGGGACACAGTAAAGCACTCACAGTGCCCGATGGATAGTAGATTGGAGAGGATGTAAATAAAGAGCTACTTTGGGAAAGTAACCTACTGTGATTAATTCACATTTTTATCCATTTATGCCAGGCAGGACTCTTTTTGTTTCTCCATGAATATGCATGAGTTTCCCTAATAAAACCCCTTTGTCTCCTTTGTTTAAGGAGAGTGTGCTTTGGGGGCCTTCCCAGTGCTCTTTTTACTTGCACAAATAGCAAGCCTTTCCTCATTCCTTTTCTGCCTTATGTGCATATTGGCTTTGCGCTCACCCAAGGGTGAACCCGCTGTGTTCTGCTACAGGTTGGAATACTAATGCTATTTTATATGTATTACAAATTAAATGGTCCTCACTATAATACTATGAATAAAGTCGTTACCTGCTAAGGTTAGCTACATGAAAATTAAAAAAAAAAAAAACCTAGTGACGATGGTGTACCAAAAGCCGGAGGCCTTGAAATAGACCAGTTCAATTGCAATGGACAGTTGCCAGTGAGGCTGATAGACACAGGGGTCTACTATATGACACTCCGAAGCCTCCAATGCCATCAGGATGGAAGAAGAGGTGATGGAGAAGCAGGAGAGAAAAAGCAGAGAGTTTTCTGTTTCTGGTGTGGTTTTTGTTCTGCTTTAGTTTATTGGGTTGTTTTGGTGTTGTCGCTGCTCTTGCTTTCGTTTGCTTGCCTGCTTGCTTACTTTGTTTTGTTTTCTTTCATGGGGGGAGGGAGGAATACAACAGGATAGGGGTATGGGGGGACCAGGAGGTGAACAGAATTGGGGTACATGATGCGAAACCCCCAAAGATTCGATAAAGAAGTTTTAAAAAAAGGAAAAGAAAAATTTTAAAACATATTTGCATACTGTTTTTAAGAGAAATTGGAAGCAATTTTTAAATTTTTAATTTTTATGCACATGCCTGTTCTGTCTTCACTATGTCTTACACCATGAGCCCTCCTGGGGCCATCAGAGGCCTGAAGAGGGAGCTGGATCCCCGAGGACTGGAGTCATAGATGACTGTGAGCCACCATGTGGGTGGCAGTATTAACTGCTGATCTATTTCTCCAGCCCAAGAAACAATATCTCAAAAGACCAAAAATAAAGGATTGGCGCAAGATACAGGCGAGAGAGACTTGTACGGAAGATGGGTGCCTTACTCAGCATAAAAGAAATGTATTGCGTGAACAGCAAACCTTCAGTGCCTAGCACAACTCTTAAGCAAACCATGAAAAGCTGTGATGAAGTAGGTGCGAGGTCAAGCTGCAAAACGACCTTCTCCATTAAGACATAGTTGATTGGAGAAGCAAGATGGGGCCCAGGGGAGATCTAACTATACCATGGCGTGCCTGTATATACAGACACCTACAGAGCTCAGCCCGCGTGCACATGAGGAAGTTTGAATATGCTCCTGCCTTTGTCTCAGCTCTTTCTGTTTGTTTTACTTTGAAGAAATTAAACATTACAGATAAATAGTTTCCCACCATGGCTCACAGTCCCTGCACTAAGCCAATGAATTGGTGACACAGAAGATGTCCCAGGGATGGGGGGGGTCTTGGTATTGGCTGGAAGTTAGAACCAAATAGAGACTTAAAAATCCCTGCACAGGCCAAGTATCAGAACCCATGCAGACGGCTCCAAATAAGGAATTTCTGCATTTGAAGATAATAAAGGCAACAGCTCAGTCTTTTGGTGTCTTGAAGTCCCGTTAAAAAATCAAACATTTGTCTCCTAGGAGGGGTAGCAGCCCTCAACTGGACTCCCAAAACCCATGATGTGCTGTCCACTTTGAAGACGCTGATCTCCAGCCTGTCATTGGCCTCTTGGTCCCATGTCCACCTGCCTTGGGCTCAGCTCACGTTTTTTTCCTCATATGTAAGAGCAACAGAGGAGCCGGTTTCATACTCTGCTTCTTAGGAAGGAAAGGTGAGCCCGAATGATTGCAGGCTAAGGTTGGGCCTTAAACACCCAGGAACACACAACTTACCATTGTAGCAGTAAATGGGATGTTGTCAATCAAGGACGATGCCAAGGCTGAGACCCACACTATTAGCACGATGGCAGCCGCCAAGCGCTGATCTTCTGGGACCATCTAGAAGGAGCAGATAATGATCATGCTACTAATTAACCACTGTACTTCTCCATCACACATGCAAAGAGTCTTCTGACACATGATAAGATGAAGGTATGCATAGGCAGGCAAACCAGGAGCGGATAATGGCCATGCTACGTATTAACCATTGTACTTCTCAGTCACACATCTTGTCTTCTGACACACAATAAGATGAAGGTAAGCATAGACCTGCAAACCCGGGCCACACTCATACCAGGAACATTGGCCACACGGAATGGAGGGTTCATTCTCAGTCAAGTGGCTCTCTAGGTTGAGGAGCAAGCATTCCATCCCCACATCTGGTGGCCACAGAGCCAGGTCCCTTCTGCTCAGCGGTCTAGCAGAGTTCTAAGGTGGGAATCTCTGCAGCATTCACTCACTGTGCGCTGCCCCTTCATAGACATATTTAACTAAAGGCCAAAGCAAGATAGCAAGCATCTATAATTATATATCCTTTGATAAAAGTATCCCTTCATCTCTAGGCTCCCCAGGATAAGTAGGCTCCCTTCAGTGCTCTGGACATAATTGAGGTAATTAGTGTAACCTTACCAGACATTTCTTTTTTTCTTTCATCAAAAAAATCAAAAAACAAGTGGCCAGAACACATTCTATTAGAACATTCAATGTACCTTGATCAGCAAGGCGGTCTGCTCTCCCACATACTCTACTAGGTGAAGATGCGCCAAGGCCTGGAAGAAAGGGGTGTTTCAAATGAGAATAGATGCGGAGTTATTCTGCCTTTCAAATTAGAGGGAAATATAAGGTAGGGCCCGGTTATCATTTCTCATATAAGATTAGAGTCCTTAACACAATCTATAAATAGATTTGCTAACATATATACTCAAGAAGATGCACAGAGGGGAAATGTACAATAGTGGAGGCAGGAATTCCTCATTGATTTGTGTCAACCTATATGAAAGAGACCATTTGATTGCACACAAAAAAATGTCAATCCATAAAAAAGGTCTTTCAAAGTGAGCTGCATTTCCAATTTGAAAGTATCTCGAAAGTTTGAGATGTTTTTTGTTTGTTTGTTTGTTTGCTTGCTTAATGCAGTTCTTACAAACCTTAAAGCAAGAGAAAAGAAAAGCACATCTCATGGGCACAGTTCCATTTTCCCAGCATGCCTTCCGGAGAGTCTGTTTCCAGTGGAATGGAGAGGAGTGGAATAAGATGACAGAAGCTCAGGAGACTGTGCTCAGACCACAGCTCCATCTCAGGCAGGAGACCCAGCACCGGGAAAGGACAGCAACCCCTCTGCCCGTCACCGCTGCAGTGTGTGACATTTCCTCTGGAGTTTCATTGAGGGGAGGGTAATATGGAAATGTCAACTTGAATGTGTGTGCATTTAAGTTACAGAATCCCGACCCATCTGTCATTTCCAGGTGGACTCTGTTTGAAGATGGTAGAACTTCAAAAGCAACGCTCAATCAACTTAGTTTTTAACATTGCCAGATCAGGAGAATCTACCCGTATCAGGGCTGCCCATTTCCGACGCTACCAACACTTGGAGCCTGCCAACCTCATCATCCTCTAGGGATGTCTGTGTGTGGGGGGGTGTTCCAAACAGCTATGATGCAGGAAGGAAAAGCCATCCACCGTCCCACGGGATGGGGCCTCAGATTGAACAAAAGGTGGAAAAAGGGAAGCAAATTGAGCAGCAGCGCTCTTCTCCCTGACGCCCTGACGGTGGCCGCGACGTGACTGTCTCCCTCATGCTTCTGCCACTTCCTCCATGATGAAACTCTCATGTTGTGAGGCAACACACATTCTCCCTCCCTTAGTACGTTTCTGCCCAAGTTATCATAGCAATGAGAAGAATAATACAGAAGATTGGTATGGTATTATTACATTTATTCTTTCTGCAACAACAAATGGCAAAGTAAAGGGAGAGAGTTGATCCGGGTCTAGAGCTTGATGGTCTGAGTCCATCACGGCGGGGAAAGGACGGCAGCGTGAGGAAGCTGGTCGCTCTGCCTCCACTCTCAGGAAACAGGAAGAGATGAACGCCAACGCTTCCCTCTGTTTCACCCTTAATAATAATTTAGGACCTCGGTGCATGAAATGGGACCATCCACATTTAGGGTAGGACTCTGCTCTTCAGGTAAACTGTTCTGCAGATGCTGTCACAGCCGTCCTGTCTCTAAATCCTGTTAGATTGACTGTCAACCTGACCACGTGACACTTAGGCATTTGGATGACAGCCTTGGACCGTCAAAGAAAAGCACAGGCTGAGTCTCAGAGGAGAGTAAATAAACACTTTTACTAGCCCGCAATCTAACATAGTCCACATTTAATTAAATGATAATGAACATTTAAAAAATTGAATCCAACTTAACCTTTTGTCCAATTTACATTAAAATTTTCTGCCAGATGATATATAAAGATGCTCCAATGTGTACATTTATCCACAGTATGCTGTGCACATCTAATGTGTACATGTAGATGCCTGATATCACATAAAATCTCAAAGCCTACGTGTGCAGTATGAAAAGATAAAATAATATCTTCAACCGACTTGAACATTCCACAAATAACTCTTTTCAAAGTATCTGACCTCATAATTAAATAAAAGCCAAGGAAGGAAAATGCGAAAGCTGTGCACTGTGATATAAGGTGGTAAATCAAATATGCAGTGATTCCATTTAGCATGGATAAAGTTGGCACGTATAATACATTTGGTACTTCAAAAGTAAAAGTTTGTGTGTACGTGAAGTCTGTGCACATCACTATCTCCATCCATGATACAGAGTAGAGAAAAGGGTGTGCTGTACCTCACAGCACCACACAGGACTCGGGAACTGTGCCTGGAGAGAAGCCAAGACAGGAACTCCTAGCTGTCACCTCCAGAACAATGGGCTGCAGGGCACAGGCCCTTCTGCATCCACAGACTCTGGATACGATACTCTTTAGCGCATGGCTGAATTAGTCAGCAGTGTAAATTTTCTGCAAGCAAACACTACCCATAGCCTAGTAGAATCTGCAAAGCTTTAGAGGCAAGGACTGGCGGGCAGCTTGAGAGGGCAGCCACCTGAAGTCAGGACGTCGGAGCAGCAGTGAAACTGGAGACTGGCCAAACCAGGGACACAAGTCACCCTGACAGAGATTAATGCAGGCTCTCCTGAACCCCAAGATTAAGATCAGTGATGAGATTACAGCCTGGGACCATCAAAGTCAAAAGAAGACATAGCCACAAGTAGAAGTACCAAAATAGGAAAGAAATAACATTTTACAACTGAGCATTCATAGATAAGAGATACTCAAAGAATTTTGTTTAGAGGAACTAAGGGTCGAAGAGTATTAAAATCGGCCCTTTATGAGTTGAAGATGAGGGCTGTCTCGAAATCACATGATAGCACTGATAATATCAGGTGTGTAACTGTGGGAGAGCAACAGTCAAATCAAATAAGCTAAAAAGGGAAATTGAAAATAAAGACATAGGGCCGATAAAATGATAGATTTAAAGCCAAGTGTGTCAATGGCATCGTCACAGATCCAGAGTGTTTTCAGCCAGGTGTGGTGGGACCTGTGATATTCGCTGTGATAGTCCTGGCACTTGAGAGACAAAGGCGCATTGATGACCCTAAGAGTGACCTAGGCTACATAACAAGTCTGAGAGCAGCCTTGGTTGCATAGAATAATCTCATCTTAAGATAATAATGAAACAGGCAAGGCAATAAAATAAAATAGTAAGGTAAAATAAAATAAAAATGAAAGCCTTACTTAAATATTGAAAGTCGTCACACTGGATTAAAATCCAAATATATAAAATTTGTTAAAGATACCCAAGAGTAAACAAGCAGAAGAAAAATATGTACCAAGAGTATTTTAACTAATAAAAGCTTCATGCTTCTTTTTATTACTTATAAAAAGCAAGCGATTCTAAATTACACATAACCAATAACATAGACTCAAAAGTAAATGAAATGTAAACAACTAGACCAACAGGTCCAAGGAGACAATTCCACAGTCATTTTACAAAGCTGACTGAGCAATCTCAGCCAAGAAGCACAGTGTAAGCAAAAGTAATTTGAATAAATAAGAACACAGGACAGGCAAAATAGCTCAGGGGCCTGAGCGTCATTGCAAGAACCCACGTGATATAAGGAGGTAAGTAACTCCCCACACTGTCCTCTGACCTCCGCACCCTCAGGACAGCACTGGATATAAACATAACCTTGTAAGAATGCAAACGTGATGAATGTGCATGGGAAAGTCTGAAGGATGTTGCCAAGGTGAGCTGAAGAGAAACATGCAATCTTCCACACAAATACTGAAGAAGGTAAGCGTGAACATGGAAAGGCCAGCGTCAAGAAGTTAGCAAGGAACAACTTAGGTCTTTAAAGATAAGGAATAATAATAACAATTACAAGAGGAGAAAATATTTAAAAAGTTTTACTAAGACCAACTACAGGGAAACTAGTAACAGAAATAAGTGGTGGGAAAAAACCCAGAGTATGGTATCAGCAAAGGGGTCTCACTAAGGACGAGAAATGAGTGTACGGTAAATAACTAAACACCCTTCCAAAAAGTCATATGAAAACATGCTTATCACTGCTGAAGCTCCCTTGCACACACACACATACAGACACACACACAGAGTCACACACACACAAACACACACACACAGAAACACACACACAGTCACACATACAGACACACACAGAGTCTCACACACACATACAGACACACACACAGAGTCACACACACATACAAACACACACAGAGAGATACACACAGTCACACAGGCACACACATACAGACACACACACATACAGACACATACACAGAGACACACACACATACAAACACACACACAGACATACACATACAGACACACACACAGAGTCACACACATATACAGACACACACACATACAGACATACACAGAGTCACACACACACAGTCACACATACACATACAGACATACACACAGTCACACACACATAGTCACACACACATACAGACACACACACATACAGACATACACAGAGTCACACACAGTCACACATACACATACAGACATACACACAGTCACACACACATAGTCACACACACATACAGACACACAGACATACACAGAGTCACACACACACAGTCACACATACACATACAGTCATACACACAGTCACACACACACACAACAGCAGTCACTACATAATAGGACAGCAACACCCATACTAGACACCACAAGCTAACAAATAAAAAACCCAGAGACAGGAATGGGTTTCTTCTTTCGGGAATTGTTAGCCAGTAAGATCCTAAAATATCACCAAACACTGCAGGCTGTTGCCAGTGTGCTCGGTAACCCTCCAGAACATGATTGTAAGACCCTAGTGTTGAAGGATGTGAAGACACCATGCACTATCATCCCTGAACATAGAGCTATTACCCTGATTATCATCTGGACACCTCTTCCATACTAGCCAGCCTCTCATAGCCCTGGAAGGTGCCATGCATCCTGTTGCAGGAAGAAAGTAAGCATCGATCTTACCCAGCTGTGAACCCTACAAACTACCCTGATGATGAGCCTTCAAAACATGCTCTCTAGTGCAAGAGTGGCATAAACATCCTGTGACTTTCTGATGGAATTTAAGTCCCGCTCCGCAAGAGGAAACCAATACCAGGCCCAGATACTGAGCTAAGAAGCAGTGACTAGGGAAGAACCTACTACTATTCCTGCTAAATAATTTTAATATTAAATTTACTCCTAATGACGTATTGCTATGCCCATAGTTTAATGCTTCTCTCCACTTTCTTCAGAGAAGCTTCTATGTGCAGTAGATAAGGATCAACACAAAGACCCCAAACTGGCAAAGGGACAGAGAGCAAGAGCCTGCAGAATTCTCAGTCCTAAATGCAACATCTATACTGTACCCCTTCTTCCCACGGCTCAGGGATAGTTGTGAAAGAGGGAGTGTAAGGGTTGCAACAATCCAGACAGTAAATGAATACAGGGAAACCATGTCCTGTGGACACAAGGCGGTAGTCATATCTGTCATACTGGGAGCTGTTATGGTTGTACATGTGAACTGGGAGCAGTTACGGTTGTACATATGAGCTGGGAGCTGTTATCATTATACATGTGACCTGGGAGCTGTTATGGTTGTACATGTGAACTGGAGCTGTTATGGTTGTACATGTGACCTGGGAGCAGTTATGGTTGTACATGTGACCAGGGAGCTGTTATGGTTGTACATGTGAACTGGAGCTGTTATGGTTGTACATGTGACCAGGGAGCTGTTATGGTTGTACGTGTGAACTGGGAGCTATATGGCTGCACACACAAGACCTTTGCAAGACCAAAGCAGACTAAGTCCTGGAGAAATTCCTGAGTCAATGAAGTCCTGAGAGGATGTGTGTTGTTGGCATGGACACGGGCACATCAAGGACACTGGTGCAAGCCCCATGGGCATATAAGACCCTGGCCCATGTGAGACTCAAAATAATGACAGATTCTTCCTCAGATCCAAGTGCAAATCCCAATAGTGTGTGCAGAGAGTGTACTCCCTAGCTTTTCCCCAAGATGTGTACAGCCTGGAGGGTACACCCTTGCGGAGACTATTTTTACCAAGCCTGGCTAAGCTGGCTTCCTCCGTTTGGCCTTCGCCATGACCTGCCTTGCTTTCCTGATCAACTCTACAAAGCATGCTGAGCTCCTTTCTAGGGTGCTGTGCTTTCTCCACCATAGCGCCCAGCCACCCCAAACCCAGTTTGCTGTGTATCTGTGTGTCCATCTTTTCTCCATCCCCATCACTGGCCCAGTCAGGTCTGAGCCCTGCAGCCATGGAAGCACTCAGCATACCAGCACAAAGTGGACTTGAAGTCCCTACTCTACCTGAGGAGCTTCTGGCAATGGTAGCCACTGGGAGAGAGCCGGTTTTCTTTAAGAGAGTTGTCACTGGCAAATTGACTATACTGCAGGTGACGGTCACATGTCCCTGAACATCAGAGCAGCACAAATGGCCCAGGTAAAGAAGTGGGGATTAAATCTACGAGGAGTTGAGGGAGAGAGTAAATACAGCCAAAATTTATTCTACTGGATTCTCAAAGAATTCATTTCTCAAGATAAACAAGTGAAGCTGTAGAAACAAAATCAGATACTGTGAAACTACAAAAGCCAAAGAAAATTCTAGCAATCTTTTTGTTTTTATTCAAATAACCACCAGTTTCATTACTATTGGTGGAAAAAAAAATTTCCCAAATGAATTGCTTTGGCACTCAGGAAGCAGAACCCGCCTGGAGGGAGCGGGGCCTGGAGTCATGCACTGGGCATTATCTCTGTCCTCTGGCCCCTCCTGGACCTCTGCTTCTAACTGCAGGGAACTGTGGCTCTGCACACCTCTTGAGTGTGATGTCTGTCCAGAAACAACAAAGCCAGGCAACATGAACTGCAACCAAGCCAAGCTGTACTCCCAGCTCTTCAGTGACAGAGGCAGGAAGGCGATTATCATAGCCTTGCATCTTCTTCCTGTTTACATTTCAATTCCAATAGGGCACCTGCTGCCTCCTCCCATTTACCACCACGCGGTCTGCAAGTGAAGACTTCTGCTTTTGCCTTTCTGTCCTTCTGCCCTTTGCTCTGTGCGACACAGCAGGTACGTTATCCAAAGAACACAGCGTGCAAGATGGAGAAAGAGAGTACCCTTGTGTATTTCCCAGCCTTGGGGCCAAGTTATATTGTTGTTATCAACACAAATGTGTCATCGCCTCTAGAATTTTCAAATTCTTCCTGTCGTCAATGTTGGAGTTTGTGGATTGCTGAAAGTTTTTATTGTGACTTTGAATGTTGTCAAATGCTTTTTTTTTTAACCATCTATTGAAATGATCATATGGACTTTCCTCCTATAATGTTAGTACAAAGAATGAACTTCTTGACTTTAGGATGCTAAATCAACCCTGTTACTAAAATAAAACTGCCTTGGTTGTGTTGCCCTTTTTGTATACTGTGGTATCCAGTTACTATCCTTTTTTATTCTCCGAGATGGGGTTTCACTATGTAACAGCGCTAGTTGTCCTGGAACTAGCTCTTGTAAACCAGGCTGTCCTCAAACTCACAGAGATCCACCTGCCTCCACCTCCCAAGTGCTGGAGTTAAAAACAAGCACCACCACTTGTCTGCCTCCAGTTAATATCTTGTTAAAGATTTTTAGATTTGTGTTCATGAGATCTGTTGCTCTGAGTTTCTTTCTCCCATAATGTCTATGCCCAAAGAGTTACAAAGTGAAGTTTCCTCTTGAAATGGTTTTATGGGATTAGAATCAGTTCTCACTTAGGTCTGAGAAAATTCTACAGAGAAGTCAGCTGTGACTGAACTTTTTCAGATAGGAACACTGACATTATTAATTCAGCTTCTCTGATTGATGGAATAGTATTCAGAATTTCTATTGCAACTTAAGTCAGCTGGGATGTTCTATTTCAAGACAGTAGGTTCATTTAATGTAAATGGGTGAACTGATTGTTGTAAATGTATTAATATATTCTTGTTGTTA
The DNA here is from genome assembly GCA_004026605.1 of Ondatra zibethicus. Classification (NCBI taxonomy): domain Eukaryota; kingdom Metazoa; phylum Chordata; class Mammalia; order Rodentia; family Cricetidae; genus Ondatra; species Ondatra zibethicus. The sequence goes on from PVIU01021413.1 coordinate 29,814, forward strand.
CTTTAAAGTCTGTAGTGTCTGGGTTATAGCTTCAGTTTCTTGTTGATGTTGCCACTCTGTGTCCTCTGATTTCTTGGTGAATTTCTTTCTAGCTGATGTTCTATATATTCCTCTTCCTGTTTTGTTGGCACTAATCTTCTCTGTGTTAGTTTTTCTCTTTCTGTATAGTGGTCTTTGCTCTTTTTTCAGAATCCTCTTAAAGAAGAGCATCAGATAACTTTAGAGTTTCCTTGTTTCATGTATTTCATCTACAATTTTCCCTTTCAGCTAGTCTTTGCTCTGTCAAAAAAATTATTATATAAGGTGGTTCAAATTCTTATTTTTTTTCTCCTGCTCTGAGGTCTATCTCCCATGTGCATAGTTCTGTGGTCATCTGGAGGCTTGAGAGGCTTGGATTTCAGTCAGACTCTCCAGGCTGGTTAGCTGGCACACATCCACCATTCCTGAGCTGGCCAGTCACCTGTTCAGCTTGCCTGCGACAATCCCACACATCCAGGAACTGACTGAAACTTGGGCAAATCCTGAATAGCACTTTTAGAGCCCTCTGGCTCTCTTGTCTCAAATCCTCTGCCCATCCCTCCCACAGGTAACACTGTCTGGTCCTCTAGACAGTGCTATGGAGTGCTGACAGTCAGTGTCACCATGACACTCCATGATAGAGGCCTGCCCTGGGAGAGTCAAGGAGATGAGAAGATAGGGAACCACCCATGAGAGGGCTGCTTAGCCTTTCACTCACCGCCCCCAACACTCACTTCTGTTCACTGTTTGAAGTCCGTGCTCTGTTGGTTTCCTGGTTTGTCCAGATTCCAGTTCTAATCAGAGGGAGGAATGGACATTAGAGGGTTTCCAGTGGTCAAGCAGAATTGGAGTTGGCAATCCTTGCTTCTTGTGAAATACAGGCAACATACGAACCACCCAGGTCTACACTTAGAAGTAGAGAGAACATGCTTCCCCTGTGCCCAGTGTGGGTCCTCCTCACTGGCAGACCCACATCTCATGAGCACCCCAGGAGTGGGTGAGAACAGAGGCAGGGTCTCCTGTAACTTGGAACCCTCTAGAAAGTTAAGGCAAGCAGCATGGACTTTCAAAGGGCGGGAAAGGGGACAGTCCTCAGAGCCTGCTCTCACAGGCTGTGTTGGAATAAAAGCACGCCAATGCTGACACTCAAGATGTCGAACAGAAAGCAATGCCTTTGGGCTTCGTTTTCTATTATTTTCCCTTGCTGAGTTTTTTCTTTTTCTTGCCTCATTTTAAAATCTGACCTAAGAATAATAATCCAAATTTTAATCACTCATAAAATATTCTTACATGTTTAACAGCTGATGCATTTATTTATTTTTATAAACATTCTGAATACATTATAATTGCAATCGTTTTAAATAAACTTGAATTAGACTGCTATTTTGGGAGTAACATCGTGGCAAACTTATAAAAGGAGAAAAACTGATAAAGAGCTCATTGTAAGTCATGTTTGCCACCAAATCCAAAAATAAAACTGCCCATGTATTAATTGTCCCCAGTATTATGCATGTGTCCCCTCATGGAGATCATTGGTGATCTTCCTTCCAAGAAAGCTTTTTCTTTTTATTTATTTATTTATTTATTTATTTATTTATTTATTTATTTATTTTTCCATACATTGTTTTGTTTTATTTTTTCCATTCAAGAACATAATTAAAGAAATAAAATTTTTTTTTCCTTTCTTCCCCTTCTCCCGGTCCCCTCCCACTACCCCCTCACCCCTCCTCCCTCCCCCTTCTTCCTTGAAAGAGGGCATGGTGCCCTGCCCTGTTAGAAGTCCAAGGCCCACCCCCATCCCTCCTGGCCTAGGAAGGAGTGCATTCAAAAAGACTCGGTTCTCAAAAAGTTAATACATGCAGAAGAGATAGG
>PVIU01021414.1:0-31686 GCA_004026605.1 Ondatra zibethicus
AACAAAGATGGTTAGAGAAATAGGACGTGGCCCGTGGAATGTTTGGTGGCTCCACTGAGCACAAAGATGGTTAGAGAAATAGGATGTGGCCCGTGGAATGTTTGGTGGCTCCACTGAGAACAAAGATGGTTAGAGAAATAGGACGTGGCCCGTGGAATGTTTGGTGGCTCCACTGAGAACAAAGATGGTTAGAGAAATAGGACGTGGCCTGTGGAATGTTTGGTGGCTCCACTGAGAACAAAGATGGTTAGAGAAATAGGACGTGGCCCGTGGAATGTTTGGTGGCTCCACTGAGAACAAAGATGGTTAGAGAAATAGGATGTGGCCTGTGGAATGTTTGGTGGCTCCACTGAGAACAGAATGTGATCTGGAGGTTGGGGCCAATGGACAATTATCAGGTTGGCTAGTTAGAAAGTACAAGCAAGGTTTTTTATTTGTTTGTTTTTGCTGGATATAATGTGTGTTCTCTGTATTCAAACAGTATAAAATCCAGCTTGAGAAAGGTAGATTGTAAGTATACAAAGAGTCATGGCAAATTGATGAGCAGATTTTTTTTTTTAAAAAAAAAGTAAAGAACAGGGAGACACAGGGTTAAAATGCCCTGAAAAATAAAATACAGGAAAAATATTTCAATTGGCTGACTCTCAAGACTCTGGTGAACATTGACAAAGGCACAGGGCACAGTGGCACAGGCTACCATCCCAGCTACTCAAGAGGTGAAGGCAAAGGGTTTAAAGTGCAAGATCTGCCAGTGTGACAGTGAGGTCACAGCCAATCTGGGTGACAGGAAGATCCTGTCTCAAAATAAAAGTTAAACGGTGGAGAGGTTGAGGGGAGATAGGTCAGTCAGTGGTAGAGTCACAAGGCAAGGCCACAAGAATCAATCCTTAGCAAACACACATATACATACACACACACACACACACACACACACACACATGCTGGAGAGTGGCACTCTGACCTTGGCTTAAATTTTGCATCTGGTACCTCTCCTCAAACACACCCTGGCCTTGGCCTATGAGATGGTAGCCTTTCAACCTTTGGATCATTTCTCCCACCAGTCATGTTACAAGCCTAAAACTTAACCATAAGTTTCTAACAGCATGGGGCCACATCCTAAAATGACAACCCCAGGCCTCTTGAGTTCCTGCCAAATAGTAAAGTGCTATTGAAAGACTTCACTATTCATCCTAAAATCCATCAGCTCCCTCCCTCCCTCTCCCTGAAATGATTCCTTAATAAACAAAATACTTCATCATCGTAAATCACATTTGTTTCCCTTTCTGGTACATCTTGTACAATTCAGAAATGTCTTTCCCAAGGAACCAGGAGCCATCGTAAACACCAAGAAAGATGGGGCTCCCCACTGCCCTGGCTCCTAGGCTCTGTGGAGAAATGGGAACCTATCTTCAGTGAGCTTCAGTTGGCAGATGTGAGAGGCCAAACCATACCAGTTGCCCACCCTCAGAACTTTCGCTTTAGCTCACTCCCACATTTTGCTGGAGCACACCCCTTCTTCCCTGTGCTTTGATAGAGCTAGCTCAGGCTATCTCCACTCTGGCAGTAGTCCTGAGTAAAATCATTCTTGCTGCCTTTAACTAGGCTGGCTTTCTGACTATTGGATAGCTGTGACTTTAGCATCAGTACAGGTCTTAAAGAGAAAGGGATGAAGTTGTACTATATCCTGTTAAGAGGACAGAGAGTGACATTTCCTAGGTAAATATCCCTTAAGGAGCTCCTTGAATATAAGAAAAAATAGAGATGACCCATTAGGTACCCAGTATATAGACAAGTAGCCCTTCCAACCTTCCTCCAACTCCACATCTTCCTTCCAAGGGAACTTGAAACACAACCTCTTCTGAGGCCCAGTTTTCCGTCCAGAGTTCAGACTCTTTTCAAGCCCTGCAATGGTTTCCAGGGCCCTCAGATTTCTGAATGAGAAGAGAGGCTGGCCAGCTAACCCCATAAGTGATATTGAAATGGCCGTGGTCTGTATGAGCCAATGGACGAGGTATAAGTCACTGGGCACCCAGAAAGAGTTCTCTACCTTGCCCATATGGCCAGAATCACCCAGAACCCAGAAGCACATATGATTGCCAGAGAGCCTAATTTTATGACTCAGAGTAAGCCGTCTGCCAAACAGCTTTTAACTGAAGCTTCAAGAGCCAAAGCTGACTGGAAAAAAAAATCGAGCAAGTTGATTCAGTAGGATTATCTTTGCTAAAAGAGGGTTTTCTGTGTTTAATTAGTTGGAAGCCATTTTGTCACAGGCAGATTACTTGGATGTGAGAGGTTTTGGTTTCCAGCTTGTTCCCCTCCCTCCACATTTGGGTCTCACAGAATCCTTGGTTTACACCAGTCTCTAGCCTTCCCTGCCCACTCAAAGCTACACTGCCCATCTGCTGAGGCATCTGGCTTCACAGACATCTTCTCGACACCAGGCAGGATTCAGGTGAGGACTGGTGGAGGAGCCAAGTGTCACCTGCTCTCAAGTACACCCTTTTAGTCAATCACTGTGTGCTCAGAACTACAAATCTGTGGCTGCGTGAATTTATGCCAGAGTCATTGGGCAGGCATGAGCTGGAAAGTTAGCACCAAACAGTGGAAATGCAGTCACTGCCGGGTTGAGGGTGGGAGGTGGAGTGTTAACTCTTTCTGTGTGGGACTCTGGAGATGTCCAGCTCCATCTGGTCCTGTATCCCGGCCAGTGGGATACGAACAGTGGTCCCTGATAAACCTAGGGGAGAGGAATGGAGGGACAAGAGATACAAGAAATGACAGCAAGACAGGCTTTCTGATCAAGCTGTTTATTATTCTCAGAAGCTGTTATATACCAAAGGACAAAGGGGGAGGGAAGGGGTGTCAGGTCTGCTGTAATTCAGGCCTGGAGACATCCCTAGCTGATAAGTAAATATTGAGAGTCTGTGCTTGTTGACTATCTAAGGAAAATGTTAATGTTTTCTAAAAGCCTGCTGCCTGCAAGTCTCACTAGGCTAATGTCCTAGGTCCGGAACTTGCTTGCAAAGGTGAATATCTTACTAGTGAACTTCAGATGGCTGTAAACAAAATACAGATCTCAAAATACAGGTCTTTGCTTCCAGCACTCCTGCTGAAACTGGCTGAAGGAGTTAGTGCCTAGCTAGTGGCTGCTTTCCAGCAGGAATTTAGATGGCTGTGATTCCTCATCTGTCCTCAAGGCTTACAATATGAGATTTTAGATGTATAGTCAGGACGTGGGCTTGGTGTGAGAACCCAGGTCCCATGTGTTTGTCGCAAATGAACATGCTGGCAAAAACGCTTCTAAGTTTCCAACTGGGTGAAATAATTCAAGCAACATCTCCATTTTACACACTTTGTTTATCCAAACATACAAAAGCAGCAAGAAGCCCTGGAGGATCCTACTATGCTTATCACCAGTTTCCACAACCATCAGCTGAAGGCTCCTCTTGGTTCCAGACCTTCACGGATCTCTGCCCTGAATCCCTATACTATATTATACACTTTCCAACTGAGAACACCAAGATGGAAGTGTCGGTGGGGAAGAACAATTTGAGACAGTTATGCTCAAGGGACAGGGTTTAGCTTCAAGCTGAGAAAAGGGCAGATGCGGTATATCACATTCTTTGTGGGAAAAGCTTGGCCTACTCTACTCTATAACCTTTCAAAAATTAAAGAACTTACTCTTTAGTTAGCATGCAAAATGATATTTCATAAAACGTTTCATACACTCATAACATTGTGCATTGCTCATGTTTTCCTCCTCTCATTCCTGTACCTATGCACTATTAATATATAATTTTTATCGACAGCATGAAAGCCATAGATATTGTTTTCATGATACAAATGACAGAAGGCAAAACCAGGAAAGAGTTTCATTAAAGCAGAGGCTGAGGCATATGGAAAGTGTCTCACTCTGTGAGATTTCAACTCATTGGAAAGGAGCTACAGGTTATACTAGGTTATAAAAAGCAGGACTGGAATATGCCCAGCTCTCTCTCTTCCTTGACCCTGTATTAGTGACTTTACTATTACTGTGATAAAACACCATGAGCAACACACTGTAGAGAAGATAGGACTTCCTGGGGCTCACGGTTACAGAGAGTTAGGAGTCCATTACCATCAGTGTGGGCAAGTGTGGCAGCAGGGTGACAGTGTGGCAGGAACAGCTGAGTGCTTATATGTCAAGTTGCAAGCAGGAAGCAGAGAGAATAAACTGAAAATAGCACATGGATTTGAAACTTCCAAGCCTGCCACCAGTGACACACTTTCTCCAAAGAGGCCTAAACCTACCCAAACAGTGCCACCAATTGCAGACCAAGTATTCAAACATTTGAGACTATGAAGTACAATCTCTTTTAAACAGCCACAACTATCCAGGTGAACCCTAGCCCTGGGAACTGGAGGCCATAATTGGTTTCCATTCTAGCCTCTAGTTTAGCCCTCTATAAACAGGAGGCTTCAGTACCTTTCTGAAGAAGTGGCTTTACTTGTGATTTTAGTTAAAAGGTAAAGTCATTCATAAGTGTCCAGTATGTGCCATTTCCAAATTGGAAAAAGACAGGAAAAAAAAAGCAATCCTCATGGTTCTCAAACTCTGTTCCCTGGAGTTTCATGGGTACGTGAGAAGTTGAGTAAGTGCTGCCCAGCCTTGAACCTGCCCCAGGAAGTCCTCTACTGTCTTTGATTTATTTAGAGGATTCTGTTGTGAAATTTCACTATCATTTTTTAAAGCCTTTTGCTGCTGAAAACCATTGACAATAATCTCCTTTCATGAGCAAACATCTGATAGCATGGACAAGGGCTGTGACTTGCCCAAGTCACTTAACAGGATAGATTGATGGGACCAGAGCTATCCTATCCTGCCTTCTATGGAGAGCTGTTGGATCAGGACCAGTAGAAATTCCTCAGTGTAAGAAAAACCCCTTCTGAAGGGGCTATGCATAGACGCTCTTCAGCTCTCTTGATCCCAAGACAACTCATCCAGTACCTTTCCAGCTGTTTGGTCTGTTAGTTCCAAGGGGTGAGAGGTGCTATGGTCTATGGAAATGTCCCTGTGGCTTCCAGGCTGCTGGTGAGAGACGCTAGCATGCTACCCTATCCACCTCCTGCCAGAAGGTCAGTTCTACTATGTTGGGTTCATCCTCTCCTTCAACTAACACCCAAGAAGGAGACTGTAGACATACAGCCCCATAAAGGCTATCAGAGGAACTTCACTCTGGGTGCTTTAGAGGACCTCTGCAAAGGAAGCCATTGTTGGAGACATGGTATCATGATCACAGTATGGGGTATTGGGTTCTTCTTGGGTGGACCTCAAGCACACTTGAACCGTGGCCCTTGCAGCCCAATGTCAGAGGTTATCAGTGAGCTGGATTTATAGTCTGAGGCATTTTGTTTGGTTTGAGTGGTATGTGAATAGTCATTAAGTTGCTAGCATTTTCAAGATGGGATATGTGATGTTAAAAGTGGGGGATGGTTGGTCACACTGGGAGACCCGAAAAGCGTTTTGTTACCATCATCTGGAAGCTGGAGCTTTGAATTAAGCATACATATTCTCACTGGCTTCAGTCTCAGTCACTCCCTGTTGGCTTGCATTTAGTCTGCTTCATGTGTTCATCTTATCCCTGGCATCTGGTAGCCACCTGAACTGTGACTTAATCCTCCCTGATAGAGCTTCCAAGGAGGATCCTCACATTTTATCATCAGAAGGGTCCATGGTGCTGCCCTGAAGTTCTGCTCCAGACACCTTGGTTCCTGAGCATTGCTGAGATTCTGGATTTTCATTTTAAACCAGTGGCCCAGAGGTGCCGGTGCATTTATGACCCTGTTTAAGAAACATTACCTGTATGCAGTTGTGGAGGCTCACACCTGCAAATCTGAGCTCTTTGAAGGCTAAGACAGAAGGATCACAAGGTCAAGTCCAACTTGGGTGACATAATAAAACCCTGTTTCCAAAGTAACAAAACATAACAGCTACATATAGAATCAAGGCTCTTGGTACTGAGTCTACATTTGAATCAAAAGAGTGAAACTTTATGCTAATATTCAGCTTTTATTCCAAACTAATTGAACCAGAGAACATTGGAGGATGAGAAAATTTATTACCTGCTCATTTATTTTGAAACAGTTCAAATTTTGAGTGAGAGGTTGGGAAGCCCCTAGGTGCTCTACAAATTGGATTCTTGTAAACTGCTTGTTTGTCAAGGAGGCGCATCTTCCTACGCCTGCTTTATCTCTTATTACATATGTACACACGCATGCACATGCGATTCGAAGCCAAACATGCCCTTTCTTCACTAAGCTGCTTTTGGTCAAGGTATTTTACCACGACAGAATGAAGTTAGGTCATGTCTCCTGTCACAGTGAATCTCCAGACCAGGAGCCCAAATCATCTCTCCTCCATTGAGTTGCCTCTGTCAGATATCTGCTCACAAAGATGAATAAAGTAACTACTATGGTACCATTTTCAAAATGCATAGAAATCCCACAAGTCAAAATGCAGGAGCTTGGAGCTAGTGAACTCTAGGCTCAGAAATCCCACTTGGAAATCAGGAGCCTGTCTAAGCTGTCCTTCTGCCCTCCCATCCAATGCTGTCTGCTCCACCCTGCTGTCTGTACACCAAAGCTCTTGCTTATGGCCACAACATCTGAAGGGCACATTCTTAGAGATTTTTCCACCCATTCCTGGATGGCACTGGCCATTCTGTCCAGGAAAACTGCCTTGTGTCCTTAGCTTGATGTGGGAGTCCCTTCTGTGTGTCTGTGTGCTGTGATTTCCATTAATGATTAAAGAAACTGCTTTGCACCTATAGCAAGGCAAAACTTAGGTAGGCAGGGAAAGCTAAACGGAATGCTGGGAGAAAGGAAGCAGAGGCAGAGAGAAGCCATGGAGCTGCTGGAGACAGACATGCTGAAACTTTGCTGGTGGGCCATGACCTCGTGGTGGTGCCCAGATTACTAGAAATGGGTTAGATTAAGATGTAAGCGTTAGCCAATAAGAAGTTAGAGCTAATGGGCCAAGCAGTGTTTTAATTAAGACAGTTTCTGTGTGATTATTTTGGGTCTAAGCTAGCCAGGGGGCCGGGAACCAAAAGGGCCTCCCTCCTGTAACATTAGCTCCCTGACATAAAAGTAGATTTCTGAAGAAGAAAATCAGTGTTCATACTGTGGAGATTGATGGGCCAGTGTCTCAAGCATGTGGGTAGCCTGGGGTATAATTGCCTATGGCAGGTGTGCAGATGGCTTCATGGAAACACAGGGCCTAGGGAGGGGTATAAACTTCTGTTCACTCTAGCATGGACCCAAGATTTGCACCTTCCCTGCTAAACAAAAGCTTTGGCTAAATATCTGCCATATACCAGCAAGATTCTAGTAGAGGTCTCCTCTATCCATGAGGTTCAGAATGCCTCCCCCAACCATTTAGGTTCCAATTGCTGAATTATTCCCTAAGGTTTAGCCCCCACAGTCCTCTCTGCAAGGCTCCATGAATGTCACCCTCTTGGGAGCTATTATGACTAGTCTTGATTGACATCTTGAATTGACTGAAACACCAGAGAAATGACTGTCTAGTATGTCTATGAGAATGTTTGTAAAGACAATTGGCATATGGCCCTGCAAACAAAGGGGGAAGAGGCTCCCTGAATGTAGGTGGCGCTGTCTGGTAGGCAGGGACCTGTGTGGGAAAAAACATGAGAAAGGAAGAAGCTGAGAATGCAGGACTCCCTCCCTTCCTCCCCTCTCTTTTGCTCTCTCTTCTTACTCCTTCCTGGCTGCCATTTAGAAATAGCCCTGCTCCTCTGTACCCTTCCACCATTGTGCTCTGCTTCACCGCAGGCCTGGAAACATTGAGGTCAACCAACTGTGACCTATAAGCTTTGAGACCATGAGCCCAAATATTTTTCCCTAGTTGTCTTTCTCATGGGATGACCCAGCATTTCCTTCCTCACCTCCACTTTGACTCTCTCTCAACAAATTCTAGTTGGAGAATTTCCTCTGCTGTGTTAAAATATCGTAGAGACGAGGGACTCACTGTGACAGCTAACTTCCCTACCCCCACCCCATCCAGCCTGGTCAGTTTTGTTGTCAATTTGACATACTTGGAAACAGGGACCTCATCTAAAGGATTGTCTCCATCAGATGGCCGTGAGCATGTCGGTGGGGGCATTTTTTGATTGCTGATTAATGTAGGAGGGCCCAGCGCACTGTGGGAAGTGCTATTTCTAGGCAGTAGGCCTGGGCTGTTTAGGAAGAGTAGCTGAAGGTGAGCCTGGAAACAAGCCGTGAGCAGCACGCCTCTGTCGGTTTCTGCCTCAGCCTCCCTCCACAGTGGACTGTACCTGTAAGCCAGATCAACCTTTTCTTCCCTCGGTTTGCCTTTGGTCAGTGTATTTCCACAGCAGCAGCGAAGCAACTAGATCGTCATCATTTTTGACCCTGCAAAGTCGAGAAAGCAATCCCTCTGTAACCATTACTTCCTCCCAGTCATTGGCCTACCCTGAGGGAAACTTGGTTGGGAGAAGCTGCAAGGAGATTTACTATTTACTAATGTTAAGTGAATAAGAATTAATTCAGGAATCAGTGGAATTTCTCAAGCCTTGGGGAGCCCCACAAGTGTGGGAGTTTATACTCTTATAGGTTCAGTGAGAGAGAGCATGGGCTATGGGCCACTCAAATGGAGCCCACTTACCAACTCTCACCCAGGCTTGCTCATCCAAGAGCTCCATTCTTCTGTGAGGCAGTCCCTTCTGGGAACGCATACACAGAGAGTGTATCAGATGTGATTGTTTAAAAGTCTGCTTGGTTACCATGTGACTGCCACCATGTTCGGCATTCCTGTTCTGACTCCCTATGGAAATAGTTACGATGCCTTGAAATTCTGTCCACTTGCCAGTGGTGGGAACACAGACATGCCCCACTGGAAGCCTTGAGGCCAGCCTGAACAACATGTGAGCTTTTTTTTTTTTGGTTTTTCGAGACAGGCTTTCTCTGTAGCTTTGAAGCCTGTTCTGGAACTAGCTCTTGTCGCCCTGGCTGGCCTCAAACTCACAGAGATCTGCCTGCTCTGCCTCCCGAGTGCTGGGATTAAAGGCGTGTGCCACCACCGCCTGGCCTAACATGTGAGACTTTTAACAACAATGTTTAAGCCACTAGTCTGTGATATTTTATTACTGGGGTGCTCCAAAGTAAATACACAAAGATTCCTATGTGTCCCCATTCCGGGCCCTCATCTTCAAGAAGGGGCCACAAGGCTGGGCCAACTTGACACGTTTTCTGGGCAACAGTGGTAAGCATGCCAAGGGCAAAGCCACAAGGGCTGGAGAATCTCCCTTGCTGATCCTCTTTCCAGTGTCCCCTTGAAGATTTGTTTTGGTCCCTGACTGCAGGGGTGAAGAGCCACTGAGCAGGTCCTGTGGAGACCCAACAAAACTTCACGAGGTTCCTCAGCTTTGAAATCTCATACACCTTTTGGCAACCTGGGCCCAGTGTTTGGGTAATGTCAGTGACATCACCCCCTGATTTGGGTTTATATAAGCACATCTTTAGCTGAGCTCAGCTGGCTACAACCTGAGTGACTTTTCCTGGAAAGATTTGGGGCAGCTGTTCTCAAACTCTGGCATGCCTCAAAATCACCTGGCAGGCTTACTCAAGTGCAGAAGGCAGGGCCACCCCCATATTCTCACTCAGAGGTCTGGGTAGAGTCCAAGAACTTTGCATTTTTAACAAGCCGCCTTGTTATACTGGTGCTGCAGACCCAGTGATGCTGATGTCACCACTCCAGGCACTGACTGGGCAAAAATAAGCAATATTCTAGGGAAAGTCCATAAAATATAACAATGTAGAAGGAGACTCAGACAGAACTGGGATAAAAGTGACAGGAATGAACAATTTGGCCAAAAGTGCTCAGCATATGTGGGACAAAGCCTTGCAGAGGTTACGTAAGTCACAGGGCAAGAGATCAAAGTGGGCACAAAGACCGGACTTCAGAGTCTACGTTCAGCAGCACTGGAGTGGCCTGCACAGGACAGTGGATGGACAGATGCTTGTCTTCGTGTCTACAGGCACTCCTGGAGGTTTTTCCGATTCCAAGGCTATCATTGAGCTGGCAGCAATGCAGGGAAGGAGCTACATGGAAGGCTTGGCTCCGTCGTCTGCATGTATGAACAAGCATTGTGCAAGTGTCTGGGACCTGTGGAGGCCAGAAGTGGAGGGTGGAGGCAAGAAGAGGGTATCTTATTCCCTGGAACTGGAGTTATGTATGGTTGTGGGCTGCCAAGTGGTTACTAGAATTCATACTAGGGTCCTCCACAGGTACTCCAAACCACTGAGCCATCTGGCCAGGCCATTCTGTTGTCAACAACTACGTTCCATGGGCATTTATCCCTAAGTACCATCTTTGATTACTTTATTTCCATGAACCTTCAGGTTGGTCTCGCTTATGCCTACTCTTGCATAAGATCTCAGTTACAGTGACCCCAATATCTCAACTAGGACCCATATTGCTTTCTCTAGGAGGACCCTAGATTCATCGATTTGTCAACAATTTGTAACTTTACAATTGTTTTGCCTGTTTGTTTCGTGGGCTCTGAAGCTGGGACCCTGTCTGTTTCCTCATATTTAGTGTTACTTGGGGATAGTTTAGATATCAGCAACAGAAACCACTGATTAATCTAAGAACAGGGTGCCTGTTGGAAGGGCATCTGAAGTGGAGAGTCGGGCCCAAGAGCAGCACTTGGAGGACATGCAGAAACAAGATAGCTCTAAAACCCAGAAAGCTGAAATGACAGGAAACGTTCTCCTGAAAACAGCAGGATGGGGTGGGGATCCTCCAAATACCAGCTTCTGTGTAGTCTTTTTATGAACCTGATTTAATCTAAAATGCAGAGTGACACCATTTAATTGACCAGACTTGGATCATGGTGGGCTCCCTCTATTAAGGGAGGAGAAAAGCCTCATCAGACTGGACTCTGGAGAAAAGAAGTAATTACTGGCTCAAGGAAGGAAGAAAAAGACATGGAAGAAAAGGGAAGACATAGGGAGGGGAGGGGAGGGAAGAGGAGGGAAGGGATGGGAGAAAAATAATGATTGCTACTCTGTTCTTCCAAAGCAGGGGATGCCTATGTCAGGGGTGCAGAGGAGAGAAAGAGATTGAATAGAGCTTCTAGCTCAAACCCTTTGTAAACAGCATAGAGCTAGTCATGAAGAAATGCCCTCAAAGATCCCACCCCCTAACACTGTTGCATTGGGGATTATGTTTCCAATGTGCCCCTTTTGGGGAGACACACACCTCAGGGGAGCAAAAAAACCCACTGAAAACCTTTACAGAGATATTCATGGATAGAAGAGCATATGAGTTAAGACAGTGACTTAGCACCTGAAAAACTTCACAGTTAAACAAGTTTGATTTGGTGGCCCTAGGTTGTCCATTCTGTTTAATGCTCTGTGATGGTTAGTTTTGTCAACTTGACACAACCTACATTCACCTTGAAAGAGAATATCAGTCAGGGATTGTCTACCTTAAGTTGGCCTGACGGTGTGTGTATGTAACAACTTCATCTGAGATTCGAATAATCCATCCTTCAGTGAAGCTCCCTACGCAGAAAGGTAAACAAGTCAAAATGACCTCAGGAAGTCCCTGAAATTTGTCAGATTCACTAGACCAGTAAGCAATAAAAACGGGGAGTCACTATCAGACAAGTCAAACTCCAAAGAAGACTTTGAGATTAGATCAACTGTCTGAAAGAAGCAGAAACCAGCTGAGTATGCCTAGAAGAGGTTTAGACCAACTGAGGCACCTGGAAGGACACTCTCCAACCTGATAAACTGTGTGCAGGCTGTGCAGTGTGCTCCAGATTCGCTGCGTGCAGGCTATGCAGTATGCACCAGGTTCCCTGCCTGCAGCCTGTGCAGTGTGCTCCAGGATCCCTGCCTGCAGGCTGTGCAGTGTGCACTGGGTTCCCTGCCTGCAGGCTGTGCAGTGTGCCCCAGGTTCCCTGCCTGCAGACTGTGCAGTGTGCCCCAGGATCTCTGCCTGCAGCCTGTGCAGTGTGCTCCAGGATCTCTGCCTGCAGGCTGTGCAGTGTGCTCCAGGTTCCCTGCCTGCAGCCTGTGCAGTGTGCTCCAGATTCGCTGCGTGCAGGCTGTGCAGTATGCACCAGGTTCCCTGCCTGCAGGCTGTGCAGTACATTCCATGTTCCCAGCTTTGTGGGAATCTGGAGTAGGCTTTGTTGATGCACTCGTATTTGAGTCATTTCTGGTTCTTTAATTAATCCAAATAAAACTCATCTTTCACTAAATACAATTTTGGTGGCATTCATACTTTGGTCTGTTGTGGGCTCCCTATATGGGGTGAATAGATGTGTGTTGCATCTCCCCTGAAAATGTGTTGCCACACAACAACATGTCTATGTCCTATGTCTATGTCTTAGGCCTATGTCTTATGACTATGTCTTAATTAAGTTAACTGATATGGAAAGATCCAGCCCACTTGAGCAGGACCTAGACAGGGGGCATAAATTGTAAAAAGTAGAGAAAATAAATTCAGCACAAGCAAGCATGCATGTAGTCATTTCGCTGTGCTCTTGACAGTGGATGTGTTGTGACAAGGAGTTTCAAGTTCTTGCCTTAACCTCCTCACTGTTATAGACGACAACCTGAAAGTGTAGGCTGAAATAAACCCCTTTCTCCCTGGCTTTCTTTTTGCCAGGGTATTTTATCACAGCTGTAAATATGAACACGTACTGCATGATGCAGTGAACAGTGAACAGTTGATGCTCAGAGGGAGAGAAATCAACAGTACATTCAAAGTCAAGAAAATGATGAAGACCTCCCCAGCAGCTCACAAACAGAATGTCTGTGTGGTGGCCATTCTTGGTTGCCAGCTGACTAAATGTGGAATTAACTAAAAACCAAGCATCTGGGTACATCTGTGAGAAACTTTTTCTTAATTAAATAATTTGGAGTGGGAAGATCCACTTTTATTCCAGATCTTTAGAGGTGGGAAGATCTACCCTTAATCTGAACCAGTCTTCTGAGGGCAGCCTGTGTAAAGGACGTGGAAAAAGGATGATCGCTTTTGCTCTCACTGGCAAGTCCATACCTTCACTGGCATTAGAGCCTACTTTCAGAATCCCAGTGTCTACTGGGACCAGTTGAGACATCCATTCTTGTGGAATGAACAACTACTGGATTCTTGGACTTTCTGTTGGTAAACAGCCAGTTGTTGAACTAGCTGGACCATAGCCTGTTAGCCACTTCAGTAAATCCCTTCTATGTATCAGTGCTGTTCCTCTAGAGAACCCTGACTAATACTGACTTTAGTACCAGGAGGGGTTCTAGAGAAGCACAAGGATGAATTTCTTAAGTGTCTGGAAAAGGCTTCTTAATTCGCTAACACTTAAGTTACCAAAGCCGGGCCAGTTACTAAAGCCTCTCCTGGAAATTTGGAGAGTACCACTGAAAGCCCACAGTGTGAACTATTTTACAAACTTAAGGAAACAAATGTATTTGATTATCCTGATTCACCAATTGTGAGGGGCAATGGATTTGGTGAGTCTGTATATACATTTTGAAAATTTGTGTAAAAATAAGGAAAATGATGATGCTGGTTGGTTGCTCCAAACATCTCCATATAAGTTGAGAAGAGGGAAATTTAAGCAGAGCTTACTGTCTAGACTGCCAATCAGCTCTGTCCCACCAGCTGCTCCCAAACAACCATACAGAGTTACATATTTACAAATGCTCTGCCGATGGCTTAGGCTTGTCACTAATTAGTTCTTATTACCCAAATCAACCCATTTTTTTAAAATCTAAGTTCTACCATGTGGCCCATTGCGTGTTACCTCATTTTGTAGACATCCTGCTTTCTCTTGCCTGGCTAGCAGCTTCTCTGACTCCACCCTTTTCCCAGAGTCCTCTTCTGCCCCTAAAATCCTGCCTAGTTATTGGCCAATCAGCTTTTTATCTCAGTAATAAAATTAACAAACTTCTAGTATCTCAGAATATGGTAAAGGACAACAGTGATTAAACTGATCAGCCCCAGATGTGCATAAAAGGTCTAAAGATTTCTAATTGTGCTCCAGAAGAGAAGCTTCTCTCCGGCACTCACGGAGCTCAGGTTGTAGAAAATCAAACTGAAGCTCTCATTTTAAGTTTGGCTGAATTGCAAAAAAAAAAAAAAAAATTCAAGTCCCAGAATTGGAGGATGTTGTCAGCAAATAGGGGCATTAACTGGCAAAGAATGGGATCCTGTTATTTGGGATGGAGATGTGTGTAAGGACCATATTGAAGCTGAGAACCTTGAACCCTCAGATTTTTTTGTTGTTGTTTTTGGTTTTCCAAAACATAGTTTCTCTGTGTAACAGCCCTGGCTGTCCTGGAACTCACTTAGTAGAGCAGCAGGCCTCAAACTCAGAGATCTGTCTTCCTCTGCTGGAATTAAAGGCTGTGTCATAGCACCCGGCTTGAACCCTCAGATTCTCAAGGGTTTATCTCACCTGAGGAAGCAGTCTCTCCACCTTCAGCAGAAGTTGTGTTCCCACCCTCAACCCCGAAATACTGCCTTTCAATCTTTGACTGAGGAAGTTAATCCCTTATTGTCTACTAAATCAGCAGAGATTTTCCCTGAAGGAGATATTAAGCAAGTCCCCCAGGGCCCACCAATAGTTGCCTCTAGACCTATAACCAGACTTAAGGCTAAACAGGCTTCTAGAGGAGAGGTAAAAATGTAGTCCATGAGGAAGTGTGCTGCACTAAGGAGTTTAATGATTTTGCTAACTTGTTCAAGCAGAAGTTCGGGAAATGTGTGTGGGGATGGATTTGAAAGGTGTGGGATAATGACAGAAGGAAAGTAAAACTGAATCGGGCTGTGTTTATTGATATGAACCATTGAGTAGAGATTACAGATTTAATATTGAAGCTTGTACAGGTAAAAAAAAGTGTCAACAGTTTATTTGAATGGTTGGCTGAAGCATTTGTCAAAAGATAAAAAGGAGCTAGAGACGCCTGGTATCCCTTGGCTTAGTGTTGATGATGGGATTTTAAGGCTCAGGGAAATTGCAATGCTAGAGAGGGCAAACTGTGTAAAATCTAATCCTCCACAATGGGAAGACCCAGAAGGCATGCCCATCAGTAATCATATAAAAACACAAAGAGGTGAGGGGGCACCAGCACATTTGAAAAGCTTTGTTGTCGCCCTTTTCCTTGTGCCAGACCTTAGGGTTGGAGATGCAGCTGCTCAATTGGATGAATTAAATGCAATGAGTTTAGTTGAACCCAAAGGAGCAGGGCCCAGGTCACAGCACCGGATTGACAAAGGCAAGGTGATTGCAATTATCATAATGGGCAGCGTATATATATAGCAATGTCCATGATGGCCTGGCCCATAATGTGCAACACAGGCAAAGTGAATTTTATGATGGCATAGCTTATATGAACCTTTGGTACTGGCTAATCAGTCTTAGTGTTCCCAGGCATGAAATGCATAAGAAGCCTACTGCACATTTTTTTGATCAATATAAGCAAAAAATTTCCTAAATGAAAGAAAGGCTGCATTGGATTATGGCAAAAGTAGATCTTAACCCTGAACCAATTTCTAAATTTGAGCCAGTTTGCAGACTCAGAACCCCTTGAATAAAAGGATGCCAGCTTCCCCCGAGGAAGGACCTTGCTAAAATTACCTAAGAGTTTTACTGTCCTTCCTCAGAGAGACCTAAGGCCTTTTACAAGGGTAACAGTACACTAAGGAAAAGAAAACAATCAGACTTTCCTGAGTCTGTTGAATACTGGTTCTGAATTGACACTGATTCTGGGAGATCCGAAGGTTTTATTGTGGTCCTTTGGATAAAGTGGGGGCTTACGGAGGTGAGGTGGTTAATGGAGTTTTGGCTGGTCTGACTCACAGTAGGTCCAGTATACCCCCAAAATCATCCTGTGGTTGTTCCCCCAGTTGCAGAATCTGCAATTGGGATATACATACTTAGAAGATGGTAGAATTCCTGTATTACTTCCTTGACCTGAGGAGTGAGAGCTATATGGTTGGAAAGTCCAAATGGAAACCATTGGCGTTTCCTGGGAAAAATAGTGACTCAAAGACAATATCCCAATCCAGGAGGAATTTCAGAAATTAATGCCACTATCAGGAACTTGAAAGGTGCAGGGGTGGTGATTCTCACCACATCTCCCTTTAACTCTTCTATCTGGCCCATGCAGAGGACAGATGAATCGTGGAGAATGACAGTTGACTTTCAAAAAGTTAATCAAGTACTGACATCGATTGCAGCTGCTGTACCAGATGTGGTGTCCTTACTTGAGTAGATTAATACTTTTCCTGGTGCATGACATGCAGCTAATGATCTAGCAAATGTCTTTTTCTTGGTACCTGTCCATAGGACCATCAGAAGCAATCTTATTCTACCAGTTTCACTCCCCTAGAGAACCCTGACTAAGAAATACAGTCTGCTTTCAAATGTTTCAAAGTACACAGTGGTGAGATAGGAGAGTTATTTTCTCAAGTCTCCTGAAATAGATATAATAAGACAAATAATCAAGAGGGAAAAAAAGGTGTCTTAGTTATCTATTGCGTTGATGAAACTTCATGACCAAAAAGTAAGTTGAGGAGGAAAGGGTTTATTCAGCTTACACGTCAATATCACCAAAGGAAGACAGGACATAAACTCAAATAGGACAGGATCTTGGAAGCAGGAGCCGATGCATAAGCCATGGAGGGGAGCTGCTTACTGACTTCCTTCCCATGACTTGCTCAGTCACCTTCTTATAGAACCAGGACCACCAGTCCAGGGATGGCACAACACACCATGGTCTGGGCCCTCTCCCACTGATCACTAATTGAGAAAATGCCTTAGAGATGGAACTCATGGAGGCATTTCCTCCACTGAGGCTCCTTCCTCTCTGATGACTCTACCTTGGGTCAACTTGGCACACAAACCAGCCAGCACAAAGAGGAATATACTTATGTTCATTACAGGAAAAGAAGACTCTGGCTGGGAGATACTAATTAATTTAAACCTCATATATATCTTAGACTAGTAGAAGAGATAAAAAGAAATGCTAGGATTTGTTGAGTAGCATGTTGTGACAGACACTTTGGGGGTGGGTCTTCCAATGTCTCTTCTTCCTTCCAATCCTAGACATGTTCAATTGGTAAAGCCACAGCGTCCGTGCATTTGAAGCCTTCTCAGACTACTGCCCTCCAATTCCATTAAGTTATCCTAATTCCTGGCTTGTTGTTGTCTTCTCAGATTGAATTTGTTTCCAAATCATGGAGGCCATTTATTGAAGGTTCACATCTTTTTTTTTTAACCTCTAACTATCAGGGCTCACTGCAAATTCTGGCAATAGAAAAGCTTGGGAACAGAGTATCATCTGAATAAAGTCTTCGAGGTGCTGCTTACCCTCAGGGTTGTGAGTTCTGTGATGGATGAGACAGGGAAAGAAGGTAACTTCTCACTTTGTCACCTTAGGATTCCTGGAGAAACCTGGGATCCTCAAGAAAGGATGACTAGCCCTGACCAGCATGCCTCTGTGACTGGCCTCACATCTGCTGCATTGCTGGATGCTGAGGCTGAAGGATGCTGATCAGAGGTGAATGGGGTGGTTGGGAAGCTCTGTCCAGTGACAGGTGTTCACTGTTGGTCCATGGTGGTTTGAGAACAATTGGGGAACAATACCTTCCTGCTGTGTTAGGACTTTCTTCTTTTTTTTAATATGGGGCAAGGCAGAAGGCAACTCATGGAAATAGGTTCTCTCCTTCCACCATGTGGGTCCTGGGGATTGAACTCAGGCTATCAGGAATGGTGACAAATGGCTTTAACACCGATAAGCCATCTCACAAGCCTGACAGTTTCTCACTGGAGTCAACTGAATCCTTTTCCATCCCTTGTGCATGAGCCAAGGTTTATCGACTTCCTAGGCATTTCTACTGCCCATGTGATGTTCAGCACTCAGTCAGTGCCAGTCTAGTGTGATGATGGCCTACCAAGGGAGCTGCAGACAGGACTGGACAGATGTACAAAGGAAAAGACCCCAAGACCCCGAGTCTCTTTAAAGCCTATTGCAATCTTTAATGTCTTGGGACACCTGCCATGTGTCCCAAGTGAGAGGTAAAAACTTTCCATGTGACCCCTGAAAGTTGAAGGACAACTTCCCAGGTGACATAAGGACCTATTTGGACATAACAAAATAAAAATATGGTGGGTTATGAAGCCTAAATACCAGCAGTTTCTTTGGTTTCTTTTCTCACAGTTTCATGATTAAGGTGCCATGAGAGTTGCTATCTGGTGAGGCCTTTCTTCCTTACTATGGACTTCTGTTTTCAAACTGGCCTTCATCTGTCCTTTCTTCCGTGCATGTGGAGAGCGAATTCTCAAGTGTCTCTTCTAGTTCTTAGAAGAACTCCAATCCCCTGCAGCTAAAAGGCCTCATGTCCAAATACATGGCCTGACCCTCAGCACTCCCTGCCTATGTCCCAGGGACAGGAACAGTCACCCTAAGGGTTAGGGTTAAACATGTCAGTGAGTGGAGAAGGCAGAGTCAATCTGTAACATGGTCCCAAGTGGGTCAGTAAGGGTCTCTTTCCCTCAGGTTGGAATTGAGTTAATATTTTTTATTTCCAGGGCCTGAAGAGATGGCTTAGTGATTAAGAGAGCTGGATGATGTTGCAGAGGACCTGGATAGAGTACCCAACAGCCACATAATAGCACACAGTCATCTATAGCTCCAGTTCCAGGGAGTTTAATTCCTTCTGGCTTCTGAGGGCACCAGACATGCATGTGGCACACATACATATATGCAGGCAAAGCTCTCATACACATAAAATAAAGTAACTATATCTTTAAAACTTGTTTAATTTCTGGCTGAACTGCTCTTGAGCTGGCCTCAGGAAAGAAATGACTAAGAGGCAGAGATGAGATCATGGTTCCCTATGTGGAGTGGAGACCATAGAAAGGCAGTTTGTATCAGAATGAAGCAGACAGGCTGCAGAGCGAAGGACCAGTATAGAAACACGTGTTGCCATAACTCCTAGAGAAATAAGGTCATGGCTCATTCTAGATCTCTCAGTCCTTGCCTTCAACTTGCCCCTCTCGATTTCTGAAATTCAGGCCAACATCCTCAGTAGGCCAAAGCCTGTCTATGTTGTCACCCAACTGTGAGATCTAGGATGTCAGTAGCAGGCCCCAAGAAACATCAGATAAATTCCAAAAGAGTCATGCTGCTTGCTGTCTGAGATTGGTGTGAATCCAGAGTCAGTACTGGTAGTCTATGCTTCTATTGGTCTCTCTCCATCCACAAGGCAAATGGCCTTAGCCTCAGGTATCAATTAACACTCCATTTCCCCCACACTCTAGATGCTTGCTTGGGGCCTGTCTGCTTAACCCATCTCCCACTCCCTGGTGTCCCTGAGCCCTACCTCCCATGGCTGGAAGGAATGAGATGAGCACTACTCACTGGGGCTCATAAGAAACAAAAAGAACCCAGAAAACAGAAAAGCTACCCTGAGAATGAAGTCATGCATTGAAAAGATGCTTTCCTTTCTAGAAACACGGGGATTTCCACACAATTATCCAACCCATAGGAAGATTTGCCTTTGTGCATGGTGGGTGAGGGCTCAAAACAGCCCATGTCAAGGTCTGTGCAGCCAAAGGGTTGAACCATCTCAAGAAGCCAAAAGTATTGCTGAGAGCCCTGAACAGTGCTCAGAAAGCGGTACACAGCATCCATACTCCAAGAACTACAGACAACTCTGAACAATTCTCTGGAAAGGCTCAGGGGTTCACCTGGAGAGGAGTGGTCAGGCACAGTTGGCAAAACCACTTGATTTTATGACCTAAAATATATTAACTTCCAACTTATATAGGTTGGTTCCTTTAAGCAGTTAGCAATTAGTTGTTCCTTAGAATGTTCTGAAAAATGCAGTCTCTTACAGGGCCCATTGAGTGTTCATATTAGATCCACAGCATGTTGTTATCTGTGTGCTTCCTAACTACAAATGAGAACTTCCACCAATGGGCAGTGGCACCGGGGAACACAGCTTTGGTGAAATGTGTCAAACACCAACCTTCTCTAGGGGAATGCTCCCAGGTACCTGGTGTGTTTGCCATTCTTAAAGAATCCCGCTTACTAGGTGTCTTGGCTTCCACATCTATGGGGCATGCGTGAAAAAGCCTGCCCTGTGGGGATGTGAGAAAGCCAGTGGGAAACCTGGATAAAGGAACTGGCTGAAGAAAAGGAGATGTTTACAAACAACTTCCTGAGGCTTACAGCCTCTCTCCTCCCTTCACACACATCAACACAAAGCTCTCTTTTCTGAAAATACAGACAGGGAAGAACTTTTGCCTTATTGCCAAGCTTGAGAGACATGAGTCAAAGACTTGGCCAGCTGCCTCTAGTTGACAGGAAAGGGATGGGGGTTCTTGCATTGGCACATACATGCCATGTACATTCTTAAATGCCCATTGCACATACTCACAGTGGTCACTCTGATAGACAGTATTTACTTATTTATTTAGAGACAGGATCTCACTACGTACCCTTAGCTGGCCTGGAACTGCCTATGTAGACCAGGCTGACCTTGAACTCACAGAGATCTGCCTGCTTCTGCCTCACAAGCGTGGGATTATAGGCTTGAGATAGCATGCC
This sequence comes from Ondatra zibethicus, assembly GCA_004026605.1. Taxonomy (NCBI): domain Eukaryota; kingdom Metazoa; phylum Chordata; class Mammalia; order Rodentia; family Cricetidae; genus Ondatra; species Ondatra zibethicus. The sequence continues at coordinate 20,650 of PVIU01021414.1, forward strand.
TGGATATGGTAGACAGTTAAATATGGGGAGCGGCCTGAAAATAGTCCCTAAGAGATCACCAATAGGTGCTGCATTCAATTCCTTCTCCTCATACCTTTAATCTTTAGTGAATGCTGCTGGGGGCAGTGTGAGGGCAGACCATGAGCCTGGTGCCCCTGGTGGGTCTGATCTGTTGTATTCTTATATGCTTATCACACTTAGGGGCTTCTGTGGATTCCCTGTTTTCCTCCCTGATGTCTTTTGTTGTTGTTGTTTTAGTTTGATTTGGTTTGCTTTTTGTTTTTTTTTGTTTGTTTGTTTGTTTTGTTTTGTTTTGTTTTGTTTGAGACAGAGTCTCTCTATACAGCCTTGACTGGCCTGGAATTCACTACATAGACCAATTGTGTAGAAAGCTGGCCTTGAACTCACAAAAGTCTGCCTGCTCTGTCTCTGGATTGCTGGGGTTATGCAGTGCACTACCACACCCAGGCCCTGCCTCTTGTTGGGGAGCAACAATCCCTAGTCCCTCCCCTGGCTGTTTTAGTGAGATTAAGTCACTAACTTGGGATAAGTTCAGTTTCTTCCTTTCATATTTCCCACAACAGGTCCTTTTACTGCTGGCCCCAAAGCTCCACAGACAAAATAAATGTGGTGATTCAAGAGATGGGGGAGGACCAAAAAAACAGCTATTTGCTTGGGCTTCTGAATGTAAAATTCCATCATCACTTTCTCTTGTTGGGAAAAACAAATCTTAGAAAAAGTAAACTTGGAAGTGGGAGGAGAGGCCTGGCTATGCGCTCCCTGATCAGGTGAATTTCTACAGCCCATTACTAGAAAATTCCAGAACTACTCTCCAGTTTGATCTAAAGATGCCAGCTGCCATCTTTATCAGATTTAGAGAGAAAGTCATTCCGTAAATGACTTAAGTTCCTCAGAGAATTCAAAACTAGCAGTGCCTGCCCTTCCCTGTTTACCCTGATGGTAGGCACCTCCAAGGGGCGGAGGTCACAGAGCCAAAGGAAAAGTTTGGTGAAGACCCACAGAGGCTACAGCTGAGCCACAGGAACCCACTGAGGTAGGCATAGGATCCCATTCTAAATAACCAGATTTCCTTTTAAAAGTATATACATATTTTAAAACCTGCAACTAAGAAAAGGGGGCTAGTGGTGCTTGTATGAAGCAGTGAGGATGGAAGTAGTGATTCAGAACCTGGGGCGAGAGTAAGAGCAGAGGAACAGAACTAGATCCCAGCTGGACTCTGCCTTCCCTAAAGCTCACTAAGCAATGAGCCAGGCCTTTTTCTTTTTCCATTTTCAAGCGGGACTCAAGCCATTTGGAAATGTCCTCTTGACTACAGCAGGGGGCAGAGAAGAGAGGGCAAGCCACCTAGGCAGATGACACAGAACATGCCTACGCTGGAAAGAACAGGGGCAGAAGGCATCGTTGGAGGGCAATAAGGAAACAGAGTCCAGGATCATTGTGTGTCGCCCTTTACAGTGGAATCCCAAAGTCTGAACAAGTCAAATCTGATTTGGCAACAGGCCATGTGCAAGGAGACACTGTACAGGTAGCAAAGTTTGGGGTGGGAGTGGGTGGATCCCCAGAGATGAAATGTGGCCAATGCAATTGTAGTGAAAAGAGCTCTAGGCTCAGAGGTAGAAATATTTCCAAGGAGACAGGGGTTCTGGATGCACTAAAAAATGCATAAGCTTAAGAAAAGACTTGTGATTTGGAAGCCATTTGCAGAGAAGCAATTGTTGAAGCCATGGGCATTGAAAGTTACCAGGAAATGCCAGGTGATGGAGGCCTTTAGTCCCAGCACTTGGGAGGCAGAGGCAAGCGGATCTCTGTGAGTTGGAGGCCAACCTGGTCTACAGGAGCTAGTTCCAGGACAGGCTCCAAAAGCTACAGAGAAACCCTGTCTCAAACAAAACAAAACAAAACAAAACAAACAAAAAAGTTACCAGGAAAAAGAGGATAGGCTTTAAAAATTACTCAACTACTCAAAGACGATGGGGGCATCAAGGAATTGAAGAACGAACAGGGTCACCACAGCCAAGCAGGCAGAGTTTGAAGAGGGTGAGGCTGAGCAAAACGAACCAGAAAGCTGTGTTTGGATGTTATTTGGTCCCCTCTGAAACTCACACTGAAGTTCATTGCTATTGTGACAGGGATGGGAGACTGAACTTGAGTGGGAGATGCTTGAGTCATGGGGAGCATCCTTCATGGAGGAATTATCTTTCTCACTTGGATTAATTCCCATTCTTGCAAGACTGGCCTCTTGATCTACAAACCTCTTCCCTTCATAAAGTGCCCAGCCTTGAGAATTGTGTTTTAGCAACAAAAGATTGATTGAGACTTAAGCCACTGAGAAATTGAGGAGAAATTGAATCTGAGTAGCAGGAAGATGTTGGTGAACTTAGAGATGCCAGAATGGCAGCTGACAGCGGAGAAACATGCTGCTGTAGGTATGGTGGTGTGCCCACCCATGCCTTCAGGTTCCTAGGGAGCTCTTGCTGACTTTCAGCTATGCAATGTACTTCTCCTGGCTGAAGGGATTTCACCTCCCTGAGGGCCAAGAAGGCCCTTCTTTCCATAAGTGGGAGGGCATTAGTGGTTTTCAGGGCAGCTTTTTGATTCCTCCACCTGCAGGGGAATGATTCAGAGGCATGTGTTTTGTACTTTTTCCCAGGGTCTCCACGATGGGTTCATGCCAGCTGTACACTGTGGTTGCTGGCAGAGTAACTCCACGTCAGGGGCTCATCATCCTGTGGTACCTGTCTAGCCTCTTGCCATCTGCTGCACCCACTGTGCCCTCTGCACGCCTCAAGCCAACTGAACTTAAATCCTTGCCTCTGTATATCTTTCAGAGGGGATCTAAAGTAAGACAGACAGGTAAGCATGTCATTGGTATCCCACACCAGGACATCTGTGAGGGTGCGAAGAAGAAAATTATATTAACTGTGATAGTAACAACGGATGCAAATTATGACATTGCCTTCCTGGAGGTGTAAAAGGCTAAGCAAGGCCTCTTCCAGATGGAGTAGGACTAGAAGAGAAAGATATAAAATTCAAAAACCAATTTCTCATAACAGAAAGCAAAGCTATCAGTGTGAGCATGCTGTTGGTTTAGTGAACTTTGTGCCTTCTATGTCATTCCCTGGGGCCTTTGGGAAGGAGTGTGTCAGCTGCAGAGCAAGTGCATATCTCAGGAAGAAGATGGACCAGAAGAAGTATGTCAGAGTCCAGCCCCTGGGAAAACCAATCTTGTACTTGCCTGGAGTTCTGTTATTACTGTGCAGGGCTGTGCACAATCCATCAACCACATTCAATAAGACAAACATATTAACTTTCCATTAGTGATATCAGAACCTCCGTTGCTTCCAGTGCACTGAGACAGACTCGTTTTAACAGCGCACTCTGTGTTGATGGCAGGTGTAGACCCTCTCTGTTGGTCCCAGCAGCACTGGGATACTCTGTGCCAATATGGGTCCCTACACCCAAGGCCTTTCCACCTCAGATGTTTCTCTCTAAGAGAGGCTTTCAAGAAAACCATTTCATTTCCTTGCATGGCTGGACTGCTGCTGCTGCTCACAGGAAGAATCTGAGTGGGATGGTAGCGAGAAGAGGGAGACACTAACTCCCCTTCCTTCCCTGGGCATGGAAGAGTTTCATTCTTGGATAATTCTGTGTGATATTAAGAGTGGCATCAAGACTCTGTTCCCTAGCATCGAATGTCAAGTTACCTGGGAGTCCTGGCTATTTCCACTGACTTGTAGCTATAATCCTAAGATTCAGTAGCTAGGACCAACTCCTCAGCCCTGCCTCTTGGCTCAACCCCATCCAACAAGGTGGTAGCATGTTCACCACCTCTATGAGCTACGCTCACCACCCCAGCTCCAGGGACACAGTAGGTTTATGTTGCCATTGAGCAACTAGTAACACACTGTTCACAGACCTCATTTAAGTGCAGGACCTCCCGAAAGAGCCAGACCTGCCATCTCTTAAAGAAGCCATACAGTTTTTGCTGCTAATGCTGAATCAGGAAGCCTACTCCTAAAGGAGATGCACCTTTGCTCACTGTCACAAACAGAGCCTATCCGAAAAAAAAATGCAGCTACCAAGAAGCTGTGCTTGGCTCCCATTTTTGTGGGTCTAGAAGCTTTCCTTTTTTTCCTTAAGCTTTTTTTAGGTCTTATGTGGATCCATGCCCCAGATGGTGGGTGCCATTTTGTAGATGGAGGCTGCTCATTCATTTCCTGGCCACTTAGACCCGAATAATCACAAAGAAACTATACTAATTACAGCACTGTTTGGTCTATTAGCCTAAGCTTCTTATTAAGAAACTTTTACATCTTAAATTAACCCATTTCTATTAATCCGTGTATTACCACAAATCTGTGGCCTACCAGTAAGGTTCCAGCATCTGTCTCCTTTGGCAGCTACACGGAGTTTCTTTGACTCTGCTTACTTTTTATATATATCCCTGTTTGGATTTCCCGCCTGATATTGATCTACTAAGCCATCTGTCAAAACAGCTTTATTCATTAACCAATAAAAGCAACACATATACAGAAGGACCTCCCTCATCACTCTTCACCATATCCATTTTAGAACTAAGAAAACTATATAATCTGCCCAGGATCCCTGGGAGAGAAAGAGCTGAGTTAAGACTCTAATCTGGGTCCTTCTGGCTTTAAAGACTAACCAGGTGCTGCCGAGGCTCTCTCAAGCTGTTGGAGGACTTGTCTTCTCACAGAATCCTGATTTCTGTACCCAGGATAGGCTCTCAGGGATCTTTACATCCAACCTCCTCATTTCATAGATGAGAACATTGAAGTCCAGAGGGAACATTTTTTTTGAAACCCCAACAGCTTGTGGCCGAATATACTGGATATCCTAATACCCCTTGTGCTATTGCAAAAACAAAAACAAACAAACAAAAAACAGGCAACTAGAAAATGAAATCCCTCCGTGAAACCTCAAAATTGAACTCTCCTGTTGTCACCAGCCATATGAAGAAATAGAAAGTAAGCAACCTCCAAACCCTTAATCACATTCCCTTCTCTGTCTTCCTTCCACTATCCCAAATTTATCTGGCTTTTGTTATAATATCATCAGCAAAGCAGATATCCCTAAACAGCACAGTTCGGTTCTCCTGGCTTTGAACTTTATGCTATCACACCATGCTTTATATTCTTCTGTACCTTATCTCACTACTGCATTGTTTTATCCAGAGTGTTGCATGTGCTGTGGCTAACCATGGACACAGCCATATGGAATTGTACTGAGTAGAGTCAGTTAAGTTAGAACAAGATCTTGTTAGGTGGAAGAGGGTCCTAAATCTGGTAACCATGTCCTGATGGAAAGGCTGTGTGCACAAAGACAAAGAAGAAGAAAACCTAGGGGTGGGGACAGTAGTGACAGAGCTGAGGAAGAAGTGTCAAGGACTGCCAGCGGGACTGGAAGGAGAAAGCCAGAGAACACATGCCCTTTTTTACTTTCTATTTTTGTTTTTATTGAGCTATATATTTTTCTCCACTCCCCTCCCCTTCTAACCTCTCCCATGGTCCCCATGCTCCCAATTTCCTCAGGAGATCTTGTCTTTTTCTATGTCTTATGTAGTTTAGTTCCATGTATGTGTCCCTCTTAGGGTCCTCATTGTTGTCTGAGTTCTCTAGGATTGTGAATTGTAGGCTGGTTTTTCTTTGTTTTATGTCTAAAAGACACTTATGAGTGAGTAGATATAATATTTGTCTTTCTGGGTCTGGGTTACCTCACTCAGTATGATGTTTTCTAGATCCATCCATTCGCCCACAAATTTCAAGATGTCATTATTTTTTTTGACTGTGTAAGTACTCCATTGTGTAAATGTACCACATTTTCCTTATCCATTCTTCGGTCAAGGGGTACTTAGGTTATTTTCAGGTTCTGGTTATGGCAAACAATGCTGCTATAAACATAGCTGAGTGCATGTCCTTGTGGTACGATTGAGTATCCTTTGGGTATATACCCAAAAGTGGTATTGCCAGGTCTCGAGGTAAGTTGTTTTCCTAATTTTCTGAGAAATCGCCATACTGACATCCAAAGTCGCTGTACCAGTTTTCACTCCCACCAGCAATGCAGGAGTGTTCCTTTACCCCATATCCTCTCCAGCATAAGTTGTCATCAGTGTTTTACATCTTTTTTTTTTCTTTTCTTGGTTTTTGGTTTTTCAAGGCAGCTTTGGAGCCTGTCCTGGAACTAGCTCTTGTAGACCAGGCTGGCCTCAAACTAACAGAGATCCAACTGCCTCTGCCTCCCAAGTGCTGAGATTAAAAGCATGCACCACCACCACCCCTGTCGGCAGGAGGCTGCTTGTTCATTTCCCGGCCGCCCAGACTCCCGAAATAATCACATAGAAATCTGTATTATTTAGATCACTACATGGCCTATTAGCTCTCGCTTCTTATTGGCTAACTTTTATATTTTTGGTTAACCCATTTCTATTATTTAACATTTCACCACGAGGCTTGTGGCCTACCAGCAAGGTTCCAGATGGCAGCTCCATGGCTTCTTCTGACTCTGCCTACTTTCACCTCCTCTATCTGCTTGGAATCCAGCCTTGCTCTATTCTGCTAAGCCATTGGCCAAAACAGATTTATTCATTAACCAATAAAGCAACCCATAGACAGAAGGACTTCCCACACCACCCCCTGGCTTTCTTGGCCATTCTTACAGGTGTAAGATGGAATCTCAGAGTTGTTTTGATTTGCATTTCTCTGGTGGCTAAGGATGTTGAGCATTTCTTTAAGTGTCTTTCAGCCATTTTAGATTACTTTGTTGAAAGTTCTCTGTTTAGTTTTAACCCCATTTTTTAATTGGATTATTTGTTCTTTTGATGACCAATTTATTGAGTTCTTTGCACATTTTGGAGACCAGCCCTCTGTCCAATGTGGGGTTGGTGAAGATCTTTTCCCATTCTGTAGGCTGCTGTTTTGTCTTGTTGACTGCATACTTTGCTTTACCAAAGCTTCTCAGTTTCAGGAGGTTCCATTTATTAATTGTTTTTCTCAGTGTCTGTGCTACTGAGGTTATATTTAGGAAATGCTAATGCGTTCAAGCGTACCTCCCACTTTCTCTTCTATGATGGTCAGTGTGGTTGGTTTTATGTTGAGGTCTTTGATCCATTTGGACTTGAGTTGTTTTTTGTTTCGTTTTTTTTGTTTTTGTTTTTGTTTGGTTTGGTTTGGTTTGGTTTGGTTTGGTTTTTTGAGACAGGGTTTCTCTGTAGCTTGGGGCCTTTCCTGGTACTAGTTCTTGTAGAACGGGCTGGTCTCAAACTCACAGAAATCCTTCTGCCTCTGCCTCCCGAGTGCTGGGATTAAAGGTGTGCACCACCACTGCCTGGCTCTAGATTTGAGTTTTGAGCATGGCAATAAATATGGATCTATTTTCATTCTTCTACATGTTGATATCCAGTTATGCCAGCACCATTTGTTGAATATGCTTTCTTTTTTCCCTTTTATATTTTTTTGCTTCTTTGTCAAAAATCAGGTGTTTATAGGTGTGTGGATTAATATCTGGTTTTTTGATTCGGTTCTGTTGGTCCCTCTGTCTGTTTTTATGCCAATACCAGGCTGTTTTCAGTACTGTAGCTCTGTACTAGAGTTTGAAGTCAGGGATTGTGATGCCTCCAGTAGTTCCTTTATGGTACAGGATTGTTTTGGCTATCCTGAGTTTTTTGCTTTTCCATATGAAGTTGAGTAATTGTTCTTTCGAGGTCTGTGAAGAATTTTGCTGGGCATTGCATTGAATCTGTAGATTGCTTTTGGTAAGATTGCCATTTTTGCTGTGTTAATTCTGCCTACCCAAGAGCATGGGAGATCTTTCCATTTTCTGGTGTCTTCTTCAATTTCTTTTTTCAAAGATTTAAAGTTCTTGTCATACAGGTTTTTCACTTGTTTGCTTAGGGTTACTCCAGGAGATTTTATGCTATTTGTGGCTGTTGTGAAGGGCGATGTTTCTCTGATTTCTTTCTCAGCCATTGATCATCTGCATAAAGGAGGGCTACTGATTTTTTTAATTAATCTTGTATCCTGCCACATTACTGAAGGTGTTTATGAATTGTAGGAGTTCCTTGGTAGAATTTTCGGGGTCACTTATGTAAACTATCATATCATCAGCAAACAGTGAGAGTTTTACTTCTTCTTTTCCAATTTGTATCCTCTTGATCTCCTTTTGTTGTCCTATTGCTCTAGCTAGGACCTCAAGAACTATATTGAATAGATTAAGGAGAGAGTGGACAACTTTGTCTTATTCCTGATTTCAGTGGATTTGCTGGGAGTTTCTCTCCATTTAGTTTGATGTTGGCTGTTGGCTTGCTGTATATTGCCTTAATTATGTTTAGGTATGTTCCTTGTATCCCTGCTCTCTCCAGGACTTTTATCATGAAGGGATGTTGTATTTTGTCAAAGGCTTTTTCAGCATTTAATGAGATGATCGTGTTTTTTTTTTCTTTCAGTTTGTTTATATAGTGTATTAATTACATTGACAGATTTTTGCATGTTGAACCATCTCTGCATCTCTGGGATAAAGCTGACTTTAGAATGGTGAATGATTTTTCTGATGTGTTCTTGGATTTGATTTGCCAGTATTTTGTTGAGTATTTTTGCATCAATGTTCATGAGTGAGATTGGTCTGTAATTCTCTTTCTTAGTATTGTCTTTGTGTGGTTTGGGTCTCAGGGTAATTGTAGGCTCATAAAAAGAGTTTCACAATGTTTCTTCTATTTCTATTGTGTGGAACAATTTGAGGAATATTGGTATTAGTTCTTCTTTGAAAATCTTGTAGAATTGTGCGCTGAAACCATCTGGCCCTGGGGTGGTTTTTTTTTTTGTTTGTTTGTTTGTTTGTTTTTGAGGGGGAAGACTTTTAATGACTGTTTCTATTTCTTTAGCAGGTATAGGTCTATTTAATTTGCTTATCTGATCTTGATTGAATTTTGGTAAGTGATATTTATCCAGAAAGTTGTCCATTTTCTTTAAGTTTTCTAATTTTTCAGAGTACAGGTTTTCGAAATAAGACCTAATGATTCTCTTATTTCCTACGTGTCTGTTGTTATGTCCCCCCTTTGCATTTCTGATTTTGTTAATTTGGATGTTCTCTCTCTGCCTTTTGGTTAGTTTGGATAAAGGTTTGTCTATTTCGCTGATTTTCTCATTGATTTTTTTTGTTTCATTGATTTGTCTCATTGATTCTTTGTTTTGTTTTCTTTGTTTCTATTTTGTTGATTTCAGCTCTCAGTTTGATTATTTCCTACCCTCTAGTCCTCCTGGATGAATTTACTTCTTTTTATTCTAGAGTTTTTAGGGGTTCTGTTAACTGTTAATTTTTCCAGCTTCTTTATGTAGGCATTTATTGCTATGAACTTTACTCTTAACATGCTTTTATTGTGTCCCACAAATTTGGGTATGTTGTGTGGTCATTTTCATTGAATTTTAGGAAGTCTTTAATATCTTCCTTTATTTCTTCCTTGACCCATTGATGATTCAGGTGAGCATTGTTTAATTTCCATGTGTTTGTGGGCTTTCTGAAATTAGTGTTGCTGTTGAATTCTAATTTTAAGCCATGGTGATCTGATAAGATACATGGGGTTATTCCAATTTTTTTCTATCTATTGAGGTTTGCTTTGTTACCTAGTATGTAGTTAATTTTTTGAGAAGTTTCCCTGAGGTACTGAGAAGAAGGTTTATTCTTTTTTGTTTGGATGGGATATTCTATAGGTGCCTGTTAAGACCATTTGAGTCATAATATCTGTTAGTTCCCTTATTTCTCTGTTGATTTTCTGTCTGACAGACCTGTCCAGTGGTGAGAGTGGAGTGTTGAAGTCTCCCACTATTAGTGTGGGGTTTAATGTGTGATTTAATCTTTAGAAGTGTTTCTTTTACATATGACGGTGTCCTTGTATTGGGAGCATAGATATTCAGTATTGAGATTTTCCTTTGATGGGTTTTTCCTGTGACTAATGAAAGGTCCTTCTTTGTCTCTGTTGATTGATTTTACTTTGAAGTCTATTTTGGTAGATACTAGGATAGCTACACCAGCTTGTTTCTTAGGTCCATTTGATTGGAAAAAAATTTTTTTCAACCCTTTACTCTGAGGCAATGTCTCTCTTTGAGGTTGAGGTGTGTTTCTTGTATGCAGCAGAAGGATGGATTCTGGTTTTGTATCCATTCTGTTAGCCTGTGGCTTTTTATAGGTGAGTTGAGCCCATTTATATTAAGGGATATTATTGACCAGTGATTGCTAGTTCCTGTTATTTTAGTTTTCATTTTTGGTGATGTTATTGTGTGTGTTTTTTCCCTTCTTTGGGATTTGCTGCTGTGAGATCATCTATTGTCTGTGTTTTTGTGCATGTAGCTAACTTCTTTGGGTTGGAGTTTTCCTTCTAGTACTTTGAGAACACATGCTCTTTAGAGGCTCCAACCAGATCCAATCCTGCTGATCCTTTCTTTCAGATTTCTAAATCCCTGAATTGTGATAGAACAAATTTCTAGACTGGAGAGTTAACTCAGTTGGTACAGTGTTTATCTAGCATGCACAAAGCTCTGCCTTGGATCCTCCGTGCCATGTAAGCCAGGGGTGGTGGCACATACCTATAATTCTAGAACTTGGGACATGGAGGCCAGAATTCAAGGCCATCCTCTTCTACACAGAGACTTGGAACTAGACCTGGGATAGAGAAGATATCTTGGCAAAAAAAATATTTTTTAAATAAAATTTTCTTTTGGTTGTCCCAGGTGGTGATGGCTCATGCATTTAATCCTAGCACTCAGGAGGCAGAGGCAGGCCAATCTCCAAGTCTGGCCAGCCTGATCTACAGAGTGAGTTCCAGGACAGTCGGGGATACACAGAGAAACCCTGTCTTGGAAAACAAAACAAAAAATTCTTTGGGTCTAGTTCACCCAGTTGGTGACTAGAAAACACATACTGATGACATTTCACTGCATAAATCAGCTTCATTGGCTTATAACTAACATACAACCACGTTCTGACTCATTCTGCGGTTAAGGTTGT
>PVIU01021415.1:0-31676 GCA_004026605.1 Ondatra zibethicus
GATGGGGGTGGGCCTTGGACTTCCAACAGGGCAGGGCACCATGCCCTCTTTCAAGGAAGAAGGGGGAGGGAGGAGGGGTGGGGGGTAGTGGGAGGGGACCGGGAGAAGGGGAAGAAAGGAAAAAATTTTTTTTTATCTTTAATTATGTTCTTGAATGCAAAAAATAAAACAAAACAATGTATAGAAAAAAAAATAAAAGCGATGAACCTGTCATAAAAAAAAAAAAAATTTAAAAACTCTTTTCAATGATTTCCTTATGGATTTCTTTCCTTATGGACTTCTTTTGTGGGAGAGGATGGGGAGGTTCCACAGTTGCTTTCAATGTCTCAGTTATGAGTCTGCAGTCACTGATACTACTACAAAAGGTTTGCTGGCTGTAACAGCCAACAACAGCCTGGTTAATGGACTTCCACATGGTTTCCTGTAGCATCTGTGAACATGGATATAAACATGTCATCTGGTGGCCGCACAGACCAAGGACTTCACCATGATTCCAACAGTACCACAGGCAACAGACACCAATCACATGTTCTTCTGTTGGAACCCTGATCATGGACATCAACATGGTCTCAACAGACAGCAGTACATATTACAGACAACATCAATATGGCCTCTTAGCCAGTTGGCAGCACATGCCTTTAATCCAGACCTCTGTGTGCCAGCCTGATGTACAAATTGAGTTCCAGTGCAGCCAGGGTTGTTATTACACAGAGAAATTATGTCTTGAAAAACAAACAAAAGAAACAAAACAACAACAACAAAAATACCACACACAGACAAATAGGAACCTTCTACCTATTCTTTGGAGAAATTATGTGCTTATAAAATACTTAGTCTTAAATTTCTTCTAAGTATCAGAAACTGGATATCCTCATTTAGCTTCTGAAAGAAAAGTGATATCTCAAAGAAGGATTTGAATAATAACAAACACTTCCTATTGTGGTATAGGAGGTCCTTCTATATTTGTGCTGCTTTCATTGGTTGAATAAAGAAACTGCCTTGGCCTTTTGATAGGGCACAACTTAGATAGGTGGGGGTGGGGTGGGAAGAGAACTGAATGCTGGGAGAAAGAAGGCAGGCAGAGAGAGAGCTGCCATGGAGTCACCAGAGTCAGACATCCTGACTCATTCATGGTAAGCCACAACCTCGTGGTAAACACAGATTAATAGAAATGGGTTATATCAAGATGTGAGAGTTGGCCAAGAAGAGGCTAGATAAAATGGGCCAGGCAGTAATTTAATTAATATAATTTCTGTGTGGTTATTTCAGGGGTTAAGCTAGCTGGGAGGCTGGGAGCTGGGTGGCCAGAACGAAAAGCAGGACCACTCACCTCATACAACACTATTGCAAATAAAATGCTAAGAACATACATGGACTTGAAGGTGGCTTTTTCATATACATACATCATAAGAACTATCTCGATGAAAACACAGCATTAGAACTGATTATTTTAGGAAATTTTATTGAATTGTGGTGAATTTTTGATATATAGCAAGCTATATATTGATTATTTTATGAGACTACTGTAAAAGTTGGCGACTAGACGATATTAGCTTCAATTTAGAGTCATATAGTTTATGGATATTACTAGGCAGGAAATAATTGAATGAAATATATATGAATTATCTGTAAGTATATTTAGAAATAATTTTTTAAATTTAACTCTTCTTGGTTTGAAAATATCTTTTGTGTTTTAAATCACTGTAATTTTTCAGCTCTACTTCTGCTAGAATTAATGGAAACACAGAGCTAAGTACTTGCCTTTATTTCAAAGGAAAAACAATAGTCAATGAGAACAGACAGACTTAGTTTCGAATGTTAATTCTGGAGTGAATTAGAAGAAAATTAGCCAGGCAGATACACACAAACACACAGACACACACACACACAGACACATACACACTCAGACACAAACACTCACCATGATAACTAGATGAAGAAATAGGATTATAAAATAGTATCAGATATTAAATTAAAGACCATCAAGATAGGTCATGGCAGTTGTTCTCACTCTGTAGGTCATAAACTATTTGGGGATCATATGAACCTTTCATGGGGTCACCTAAAACAATCAGAAAAGCAGATATGTGTAATATAATTCATAACAATGGCAATATTATAGTTATGAAGTAGCATAAAATAATTTTATGGTTGTGGTTCATCTCAACCTGAGAACTGTATTAATGGGTCATAGCATTAGGAAGGATGAGAACCACTGATTTAGGAGGATAAGAGCACCTCTGCTAAGCCTAATGACTTGAGTTTGATATCCAGGACTCATATATTTGTTGGAGAAAAAAATGAACCCCAAAGGTTTTCCTCTGACCTGCACACATGCCATGGCATGCAGAAATCACCTACTGTCACACACATAAATGGTGTGGGACAATGGTCTGTTTCATCAATTATATTTTAAATAAATGCTGATTGGCCAGTAGCCAGGCAGGAAGTATAGGCAGGACAACCAGACAGGAAGTATATGCGGGTCAATGAGAACAGCAGAATTCTGGGAAGAAGGACGCCCATCCAGCTGCAGTCCTGTCCCAGCCACAGAAGAAGTAAGCGGTGACTGCCTCGCTGAATAAGGTACGGAGCCACATGGCTAACATAGACAAGAATAATGGGCTAATATAAGTTATAAGAGTTAATAAGAAGCCTGAGATAATGGGCCAATCAGTTTATAACAAATGTAGACCTCTGTATGATTTCTTTGGGACTTAATGACTACAGGAACTGGGCAGGACAGAAACTCAGTCAACATATAAACACAATAAATGAGTGAAAACATAATCCAGTCTTTAAATAATAAACCAAAATTGATAAAAGTAAAACTGGTTTCTTGATGACTGGGAAACAGAATAAGGGAAAGAGAATTGTCAAACTGATTATACTGAGATTCATCAAATCCATTATACTGAAAAGTACGTGAATATTCAAAAGTTATTAAACTAACTGTACATGGTATTTAGAAGTACACCTTTTGGGGTTAACACAGCTGTGAAACTGAGAGACCATCTATTTCTTGTTTATCATGTTCAGTTGCCCTGTATACCTTGAACATCTCAGAGCCTACCAATTACTAGAAATAACTTGCGAATATCGTACCACAGAGACCCTTAAATGAAAACATATCATCCATCCTTCAACATGACCCTTGAATTTATCTCTCTTATGACCTGAAGCCTCAGTCACAAAACAGAACTGCTTTCAGTAGCACATAATTTGTGGTCAGCAACATGCCCTCTACCCATCTCTCCTTCGTATATTTCCTTCAGTTTCACTCTGCGAAGCCAGATTCTCAAGGACAGTGACCCACATATAGAAGTTCCTGTTCCCCAAATAGAAACAGTATAACTCCATACAATGGGCAAAGACTAATGAAGGGAATTGTCAACTGTCAGTCTCATAAAAATAGAGCACAATCATGGTGTTTAATGGTGAGTTGTACAGAAGCTGAGAGATAATGATCAAAGGGTAAAGATTTTCAGTAACATAAATATAGACAGGCAATTCAAGATAATTACCTCAGTGACTACAGCTATTAACAATATTATCTGCATTCAACCTTTTGCACAATAAATCATAAAATAAAAATAACTATATTTTATGCCTTATCATGGCTGTGCTAACATAGTTATATTTTTAACCTATTTAGCCCCTTTATAATATATGCATAATTCAAAGCCAAATAAATAATTCAATTGTTTATTTTAAACTTCTCTTTTTAAATTTTCTTTATCAAATCTTTAGCCTTTTAAAATATTCATGGTTATTTTACATACATTATTTTATATACATAATTGTTTAGATACATTTATTAAGAGTAAATTTTTGACACATTCTTATAAATCTTCTTTATGTATATCTTAGCTAAATTTTCACCAGGAATTTTATAAATAAACATTTCTACTTATTTATCTTACTTTATTAAAGGTAAATAGCATGCATTTTAACATGGACAAGTAAGATTTGTTTGTGTAGAACTCTTTGAGTCTGACAAGGGTGGCCCAGGTAAGTATCAAAGAATGATTGTTGAAACATCACCAACTCCCTTCACTTAGGAAGGATTATCAAACAAGCATTTGTTAGGGAATATTGGTATGCCTTTGAGGAATTCTGAACCTTTCTCTACCCTTGGTGAGCTTGAAAGAGGAGCCAGCACCCAAGATTTAATAGTCAACAAAGCTGCCCAAAACCAATGGCCTTAGGGTTCTAACCCCACAAAATGTAAAAAATGAAATTAATGGACACAGAGAACAAGTTTTAGAGGAACTTTATTTTGTATTCATAGGTAGGACCTTAAGAGGGAGACAGAGAAGGAGAAATGGAGAGGGAGAAATTGATTAGAGAGAGGAGTGGAGGAGAGAGAGATGTAGTATGATATCGCTTGTTGATTCCCAGCTGTTCAGCCCCTAAATAATCAGATAGAAACTATATTATTGAAATCACTGCTTGGTCCATTAGCTCTAGCTTCTTATTGGCTAACTCCTACATCTTAACTTAACCCATCTCCATTATTCTGTGCAACATCACAAGGTCGTGGCTTACCAGCAAAGTTTCAGAGCATCTGTCTCCAACTGCAGCTCCGTGGCTTCTCTCTGACTTCACCTATTTCTTCCAGCATTCAGTTTAGTTTTCCCTGCCTAGCTCTGTTATGTCCTGCTCTGCTATAGGCTCAAAGCAGTTTCTTTATTCATTAACAAATAAAAGCAACACATAGACAGAAGGACCTCCCACACCAGATGGAGATGGGGAGAAGGCAGGGAGATCCTGTAGAGTAGAAGGGGTAACAGGAAATAAGATACCCTCAAGATGCTGACAGTTTTAAAAGAAATGATGACTGATCTAGGGCATGGCATGAGAAAGGAAGGAACTGGTCAATTTTGATGACCCAAGTAGGTGGTATTCCTCTGCCTCCTCTCAGTTTCACTGGTTTACTTGTAGAGCCTCTAGTTAGAGGTCCTCAATTAAGAGGTAACAAAGGAATAGGAAGAAGAACTCTCTAGCCTCTGGCATGAGGAGTCTGGGCTTCCAAAACATACTGCTGTTTTGAAACCTCTGCCCTGCCATACCTGTTTCCATGCCTTTTTTCATCACATATAATAATTTCAGAGATTATCCATGGGGAGTCTTAAACACAATGTATTTTCTTAGGCTTACATTTCTTTTATTGCTTTTTACTTTTAACCAAAACTGTCAGTGTCATCAATTTCATTCTTGTAACAGTAATAAATGACTTTAGGCATACATTGAGAGAAAATATAAAGGAATAACAGTCAGGCAAAACTTGGTGATTAGATCAGAAGGTCCAAGAGCATTTCTCCATAAAATTTTCAAAATATAATGCCAAGAGAAAAACGTATTTCAAAACAATTGTCCTTTGAGTGTGTTTCATTTGTCATAGTATGATGTCATGCAGTTCTATAACATGTCTCCTGCAATCACCGTGTTGCATTAGATGGGTGAATTATAACCATCTATATAAACCACTACGGTAGAAACTAGTCACTGTGACTAGAAAAGAGATTAAAAGCAATGTTTTCCATTTCAGAGTTAGAAACAAGAGTGCCAGTCGCAATGAGAGGTTTCAGCATCTCAGCATACTCTGATCGTGGCAGAGTGTCTGTTGGCAAGTTTCTCAATCACTTTATACTGAAAGAGCTTTGTACTTTGCTTCTGTTACAAAAAGCACACTATTATCTTCAGCTTCTGCTGTGCTGTGCCCTCTTCTTTTTTATACATCTTCTCACTGTGAATTAAAGAAACAGCTTCCTTAAAGAAAACATCTAGTTGTCTTTAATTTTTAAAAACCATGTATTTGATAAATTAACTATTAATGTAGCATATAGCATACAGTTAAAATGAAGAGGTTAAATCAGTGTTTAAAGTCAGTTAAAGATATTTAATATTTAATTACTATTTACAGAATAAAGGCCCTCAGCCTTCTTGGTAATGGAGTTTGCAGTTGTTCAATAGCAAAAGCCTCAAGACATGAGAACCTTATATTCCAGAAGGAAACAGGGAAAGCAGATAGGAGAGATAGATAGGTACAGGGAGAAAAAGGGGCGGAGGAGTCAAGTCATTGGTCTTAAGTGATTTTTGAAAAGATAAGATGGAAAAGACTATAGACTAGAAGTGAAGCTACAGCAGTGTGTGTTGTTGTTGTTGTTTGCCTGTCTTATTTTACGTATTCAGTGAAACTCCAATAACATCATCATGGTAAGAACTTAAATGGTCTGGTGTTAGATTAATCCTGGCACCAGGTGGAAGGGGTTGATTGTAGACCCTGTAAGGAGGGTCTAGAGATTTGCCTTATTGTTTTAATGGTGATGAAGTTCAGTAGCTCTGTGGTGGGTTTTCATTAGTATGACATTTTATTTGATAAAAATCAATGCAACTAGTTAGTGAAAATATGAAGATAATTAGGTTGTATATCTGGTAACATTAGTTGTCCTACTAAGAAATTATTTTTAATAGGATTGGATTGGGGAGAAAATAGATGTTAGGAAAGTTAACAAAGTTTCAGCATTTTGACACTGCAGATCCCAGGAATTAATTCTTCACACACTCACTCACACACACACACACACACACACATACACATTACACACAAAAACATATGTACAAACACACTCATATTGTGTTTCCTGACAAATAGTTAAACTGATATATGTCAATTTGGATAAAAGTGATGTTTACTTTTGTTTTGGGTTTGTTTGCTTTTCTGCAGGTACCTGAATGGATATTCTGTACAACATATAATTAACATGCCATCATAGAACTTGTAATATTACATTCTATAATAATAAATATATATTTATTTAAGGAGTAAAAATTAAAAAGCAAGTTTAAGCATAAAAATTTTGTAATGTTTAGATTGTGAAAGGGTTAGATTGTTAGCATCCATGCTGAAAATTAAGTTTGCCTTTAACACCTGTGTTGTCTACTGTATCAATTGCTGGATACTGAAATGATGAATGGAAGCAAATATGAAATGAAGGAGTTCTGTTTTGAAAGCATAAATTTTAAGAAAGATTATATATTTGAAATTAAAACCAATGTTAAGAAATACTGCAGATAAAATTGAAGAAGGAGTAAACATTTACTTTACTTTCATTATTGAATGAAAGGCTTTTATTCTGCAAGACTGAATGTATATGCCAAAGACTGAACTTCACATTCTACTCCATAAAAATACAGAGCTATAATTTTTTAATTATAATTATTCATTCAGTTTACATACTGGCCAAAATTACTGTTGCTTCCTCTCCTCCCATTCCCTCCTCCCCCCACACCTCTCTTTTGCCCTTCCAGCCCTATCCTTTAATCCACTCTGTTTCTGATCAGAAAGGATCAGGCCACCTACGGGTATCAACAAAGCACGACATATCAAGTTGTGGAAGTACTGAGATCCCCTTCTTGTAATAAGGTTGAGCTGTAATATTTAAGTATAAAAATAATATTAATGAACATAAAATTAATGGAGACCTAATCTAAGATACATACAGAAGACAGAACACTAAACAGGCTGGGAGCATTCTATGTACAGAACATCTCCCAGTGTAAGTTCCTGGAAACCCTTGGAACTAGTGGTCAATAGCATCATTGTGGAACTTTTGAAAGTTCCAGAGTGCTTTAAGAAGTAGAATATATGAATATATATTTGTCTGTTTGTGAGTGTGTGTGCATGTATTAAGTATAGAAATCAAAGAAAAATAAAGGCCATTAATTTGAGAGTAATTGCAGGAAACTATGGTGATGAAAGGAGAGGACACATGAGAGTTTGAAGGCAAGACAGGCAATGGTGGAAATAATGTAATAAAAGTTAATTAAAACAAAAATGTCTTAACAACTGCGATGTAGACAATTCAAATCATAAAATGCTACTGATTTGATTAAAGAAAATATAGAAATAAAAATTTAATGAAACAAATTATTAAAATTGAAAGACTAGTTTTAACATAATGCTGCATCTATATTTAAGAGGAATGGACATAAAAAGACATTTCCATAGGGACACACAAAAGGTTTTATGCTGTTTTTTATTTGTTTTGGGAATTAAATAATAAAATATAATCTAGGGAGTTATATTGATTTCAAAACTTTTTATTAATAACCTTGGATGATATTTAAAATTAAATTAGAAAACTACAGAGAATACTGTTTCCATTTTCTTCATGCTGTTTATTTTCAGTGTTCAGTTATTACACCAACGCTAATGTTTTCATGGTATTTGTAAGTGAAGTTTCTAAATTCTTTCAAGTTTCAATTTATATATGTATATATACATATATATACATTTTGCTTTTGCTGCTTGATTTACAGTATAATACCTTAAATAATTTGAATCTTTAAATCAACTGCACAAGGGATTTTGAAATCCAGTGCCCATTGTCGTCTAAGATATAATAGTAACACTGAGAAATAGAATAATCTTAAATTGCTACAAATTCACACCTCACTTATCTTATTCATGAAGTGTAAACTATCATTTTTATAGGCTACAATAGCATTTGATTTTGTTTAATTTACAAGACAATCCATTTTTTTCAGGCTGGCCTTGAATTTATCTCTTCCTTCTTCAGATTTCCAGGTCTACTGGACCCATCTATGTCCAGCTCTTTTTTCCCCCATATCCAGCTCTGGACATTTTACTTATCCTGTTTGGAATTTGCTATTATTACCTTAATGATTTAAATTACTTAAGTGTCTGCTTTTGTTATATATACGATTTTAAATATATATTTTAAATACTTTAAATATAAATTTTAAATATTTTGTGCCATGTTGCAGTTTGAGAGAGACAAAGAGAGGAATAAAAGCTACAGAGAAGAAAATAGAAATTCTCAATTTTACATCAGCTACCATTAATCATTTTAAAATTTCAGTGATCAAGTTCTTCCTGGGACTATCCCTATCATTTTATTTTCTCAGCTCAGACGATCTGAGCACTGAGAAAGCTATAGAAGACCTCACATGACTCAGCTAGGGGAGGTAGGGGAGGTAACTTTCAGTAACTGAATTGATCTCTCATGCTTTCCTGCAAAACACATGTGTATAGTGTATTACCCAGGGTTGTAATATGGTAATAACATCCTTGGGTAATAATCTTTACCTTCTTTATTACGCTACTGTCAGGGCACACATGTATCACACAGACTGTTTTATACTTGTGTTATGAGTCTTCTCATGGGGCAGCTGCATTTTCCATTCTCTGTCCTTTTCTACTCTAAAAATATTGTCACACACATTCTGTTTTAAAGTAGCAAAAATGTATTGTTGGACAATTCTGTCCAACCAAATTTTAAAAAGTGAAAATTTTTGAAATGAAGAGATTTATAATATTGAGCTCCTTTTGGGACTCTGAGGAAGAAGCAACCCTTTCACATGAAGTTGGCTATATTTGTGATTTGTGGCCATTGTTTATGTTAAATTTTATACCTCTCTCTGTCTTTCTGCCTCTCTCTCTCTCTCTCTCTCTCTCTCTCTCTCTCTCTCTCTCTCTCTCTCTGTGTGTGTGTGTGTGTGTGTATGTGTGTGAGAGAGAGACTTTCTTGTCTCTCCTTTACACTGTCACATCCCTTTCCTTGATTCTGACCTACCTCCATTTCTCTAAAACAAAAAAGGGGGGAGGGACTGGTGGTTACAATGACACCCTCTCCTCAGATAATCTAGAGTAGTTTGCCCATCTTTAAATCGTCCTTGTCCATAAAATATGAAGCATATTCACAAGGTCCAGAAATAAGCAATCTTGAGGTGAATATTATCTTCTCTAACATGGTGTGTAGGTCACTAGGGAGTCCTGCCTCATTCATAATGTCTTCTTCATGATTTTAAAGCAATCTTCATTCTCAATCACATTCTTCATCTCTTTGAAGAGCAATGTATGTGTATATATGTATATATTTATGTATATAAGTTATATATATATATGTATACAGCTATACATAAAATATAGTTTATTTATATATAAACTATATATGAAGATATATAATACTTTTAGAATGTATTGTCGTATTAGTCTTTTGTTCACTCAATGATTGTATATACCACCTGCTGATGTGTTTACTGAAAGTTTCTAAACTTAGATTATGAAACAAATCCAATCTGATTTAGTTATCTTTTTTCTCTATACCAAATCTATTCACTATTACTCTGTGTATTTAGGCATTAAACAAGATCATTACCTCTTTCTAATAATAACTGTTTTAGAACCTTTCTTTTTATTTTCTTCCCATATTTCAGTTTTCTTTTACTGAAATGATCTACTTTGCTTCATTTTTAGGCAGTTTTAGCCTCTGCATCCTTATAACCTTGTATAATGGTGAATTTGTGATCATCTTTTCAAATGCACTCAGATCACCATGTTATTCTCTAATCTCTTCTTCACAGGACTTCAGCTATTCATTCCGAGTTAATTGCTATTAATATTTAAATCTGTCTGCCAGAACTGCATTATCAACTCCCACTAGATGTGATCCTGGCTGTAGGAAAAAAATCCCCAGACTAGAGAGCTCACGACTTGCATTCAGAATTCCTCCAAAAGAATTCTCTAACCTTGGGAAAATCAATACACTTTCAAGGCCTTGTTTTTCTTTGATGTAAAATGAAGTTATGAGACAAATAATTCTGAGTGTAAGGTTTATTTATGTGTGTATCCTATTCTGTGAAAGGTGCTTTCTGATACATATCTAATAATAGCCAAATAACTTAGCAATATTAGGGAGAACCTGAGATACATTGAGTTGTGCCAAGAAAATTTAGAGTTAGACACCAATTAAAATCAGAAAGAGAACTTTGTGTTGAAAAATAATTGCAAAAAGGAAAGGAGACTTCCATGAAACACAGAGCTTATTTCTAAACTATACTAGAGGGAATGCATAGTTCTTAACTGGAAAAGGCTGAATGTAGAACATTACTAAGTGGACACAACACAGGAATTATTATAAATTGATGTAAGTAGTACCTGCATTGCAAGTGTGCAAATCCAGGTTTACAAACAAGTCTGAACCAAAGATCACTCAGAGGAGTCTGTCTAACATTCCGGTTAAGGAGAGTATCTTTGTTAAATACTCTCATGACACCCTGTTGATGTTACTAGTAGACAATGTAATAGGAGCTTAATAAAAAAAATAAGTTGTATATATCAGCTGAAATGTTTTTCATATGTAGCAGGACAATGTTTATAAAATAGACATCAAAGATATAGTCAGGTAAGAGACTTAGTAAATCTGAGTTCCTCGGCCTCAACACACGACTGAAAATAACACTTGCTGTGAACATTTGTTTGCCATCTTAGATATAGCAGGCAATGACACATTAATATGTGATTATGTGGAGGAGAATATTTTTTGTGTTACTATATATACACTATAGAAGTAAATGGTACATAAAATATCTGATAGTTTTAACTAAGCTCATTTTTATATCCCAAGCTAAAATCTTAGAGGCAAGAAAGATGGCTCACTAGGTAAAGACTGCTGTTGCCAAGCACAACAACCTCAGTCCTCAGTAGTACACACAGTAGATGACATGGGTTGTCCTCTGACCTCCACATGTGGCCACAATATGTACACACACACACGTGCACACACACACACACACCCTACACACTCACACAAACACATACACACAAAATAGATAATAAATGAAAAAATATTAAAGTTTTATGAGAAACACTGCCCTAGATGAATGCCCAACCTTGTCAGGGTATTTGAAAAAAATAAGAAAATACATATAAAAAATTAATAATTAGGAAACATGTCTAAATGAAAGTCTGCTACTTTAATCAAACATGATATTTAAATTGCTTCATATATTTATTATGGGAATTGGATTTAATAGTTAAAAAGCATACGATTATAATTCTGTTTTTTCAACTACAGTCCCAGCTAAGATGTTTGTGTATAAAAATAATGTCCCATAAACCATTTAAGGAAAGAGTCTAGAAAGAATATAAAAATGTTTCTTCTCTTGTGGTTCGCAAGAAGAAGACTAACATCTGCATCCATAATTGTGTGGGAATACATAGAGTGAATTCAGAGCTAGCTTCTCCAAATGACAATTCGTTCTAAGTATTCCCCATATTTAAATGTAGTACTTTTATTTAAAATGTTTAAAACAGATCAATGATTATCATTATGATTATAGTGATACCACAAGCATTTCTGTGACATACAAAAGTGTATGTTGACTGCTAATGCATGTTCTCTAGTTTTTGAATTTTTTGAATTACAAATTAAAAGCATAGTTGACTGTCATTGTTTGGTATGTTGGACTGCTTGAGGGCAATATAATATGACATACCTGTGTGATATAAAGTCATTTTCATGCCAATATGAAAGGTAAATCTGTTTACAAGTTGAATGATTTCCTTTTGGTTTAAGCTCTCAAACTGTGCATGCCAGGGGAAGCTTCTTGGCAGGCAGGTTCCTTCCACCTGTTTTTAGAAGAAACAACATAAATTTCAGCCATAGGAGATGTGATTTTCAGCTCTTAACAGTGCTGAAATTTACTTTATAACAGTGCAAAGGAAAACTATCCATATGTTCAATTAGATAGTAAATAGTTTAAATATTTCTCTTTGCAAGTCTGAAATTCTTGCCTAAAATATTTATATTGGTTATTTTCATGAAACAATCACTGTCGTTGGCTTGTTCAAAGTAAGTAAGCAAAATGAAAAAAAAATAGATATTCATAGAAGAAACTCAGGTTTTGCAACTTTTGGGTAAATAAGTATTGCATTTCCTCTTGTGCTTCTTGATTGATTTCTGATTTGATTTATTAGAAAAGTTGGTTATACAGAGGATAGAGCCATAATATCTTGGAATTTTTCTCCTAAATAAGCTGTTCAGAAGTTAGGATAATACAATGAGCCTTGGTAAATATAAATTTTATGCTTTCCTAAATAGTATCAAACCTAGAACATTCAACACTGACTACCTTTTGTTTATGTTTTAACAAATAAAACTTGCCTGAAGATCAGAGGCCAGGGAGCGGTGCCACAGACCTTTAAGCCCAGCACTGGGGAGACAGAGATGGATCTCTCTGAGTTCAAGGCCACCCTGAGCTACTCAAGATTGAATCTGCCTAAAAGAGAAACAGAGCACACAAAGTTGATCTCAGTAAATGGGATCCTATGCCTCTTTTCCCAGCACTAGGGAGGTGGAGACAGGAGTGATAAGGCTGAGCCGAGAGAGGACTATAAGGTGGAAGGACACAGTACCGTCTGAGTTTTGGTAGAGACAGTTGAAGTCTGAGGTGCAGTCTGAAGCAGGCAATCAGAGGAAGCAGACTGAGGAGGCAGTCTGAGGACAGCCTTGCCCCTTTGGTCTGAGCATCGGTTGAGATAAAAGGTCTCCTAGTGAGTGACGGTTCTTGCTCTCTGATCTTCAAGCAAGCTTTATTTGTTACAACACAAGCAAAATACCACAACATTTTCTTGATCTCTTCTAATTTCTTCCATATGTTGATGGGAAATCTACATTATAAGTAAATAGGTGGAACCAATAGTAATAACCTATGCAGTTGGATTCAAAACTGGAGAGCATATTGACAGCAACACTTTTCAGTGGAAAAATGAACTAAAATTTAAATATGGATTTTTATATTCCCTCTTCAGGTGTCTAAAGAATAGCATTGACAAACTGTCTCAAAAGAAATAAAATAAATCTCTGTAAAGGGTCATGATAGCATATATCATGATTTCTTACCTCCAAGTCCCACGCATGCAGTTCACTATATACAATGTTTTTTTTGGGGGGGGGGTGTTCTGAGTTTGTATTATGGCTTCTTAACAGCAAATCTATGGGTTTATTGAATACTAGGAAGGAAACTTCATGTACCTTGATTCTTAATATTTCTTGTAATTATTATTTAATCTTAAGCAAAACAATCACTTTGATTTACAAGCATTATTACTGTACCCTAATTACATTTCTATGTTTGTCAAGTACTATCTATTCCACTGTGTCAGGGACAGGACTGTGACCTGTTACTAACATTCAAGATGGACACACATCAAATACTTCATGTAGCCCTATCAGAGTCAAAGTAGGCTTTCTTTAGACTACATTAATTCTGTGTGTAAGAAGACATTTAGAAAAATGCTGCATAACAATAGGAATTTTTTGATTATATTTGGAATGAATTTTCTTATATATCAGATGAATATCCATTACATTATTTCATAATGCTGACGCTGCCCTATGAAACATATAAGACAATTGCACTGCAAACAACAAAAAGACGCAATAAGATGTGGAGGTGTCCAAGATCATTGACTCTGCCTTTACAGCTGATTCTTTTCCTTTTCCTTCCTTTGCTTTCTTCTTAGACTCCCTCTCCTTGCTGTGTTTACTCTGTGAGTTTCCAGGAGCATCAGAGGAAGCTAGCTAAAGATAAAATTTTTATAGTGTAGTAATTAGAGTAGCAGGTAGAGAGATCAGTGAATACACGGCTCAGTGCTAAATTCTTGCAGCTGTTTCTGAATGTGTCTTTGCCAAGAATTGGAAAGCAATGTCTGCCTGTTTCCCAGAGCTACAGACAATCAGCTCTCACTTTCCACACTTGCAAGTCCTATCTCTTTGCAAGGAAATTCTAAAACAATTCACACGTCTCTAGTTTGTTGAAACCAAGACAGAGTTCAGAAACTCGGTGATTTTTTTTTAAATCTCAATTTTGAAACTGTTTATTAAAAATCATGATTGGGTTATATAAGCAAAAGAATATTTAAAGCACAATTATCTGAGTTTTAAACATCTGTTGATAATTAGTATTCTCATTCACACAAAGCTATATTTAGTCCAGAGTCGTCTCAATAGAGTTTCATCATGAGATTATCTAGGGATGCTTTCAAAAGTATGAATGTCCTTGGATTTATCCCAGGACTAATTCATCAGAATCTACAATGGAGGTTCTCATCTCCACAATTTGAAAGTTCTTCAGAGCAATTACTCTACTTGGGAAATGATATGAATCACTGTTTTAGCCTTAAGCAAACTTGGCCTATTTCTACCTAACTTACTACATCAAGTCATGAAGATTAGTGCTGTTTAACTTAGATTTTCTTCCATCTATTCCACTTCTCCTGCCAGTATCCCTCATATAACTCTTGCTTTTAGAATTTAAGTCTTTTCCTGAGTTTTGGTATAGACAGATGTAACAAAATACTATTTACTTAGTGGCTTCAACAACAAATACTTATTTTTGAACAACTGTAGAAATTAAACATTCCAAGATTAAGGGGTCAGAAAATATAGCCTGAGCTGAAGGCACTCTTTCTAATTTGTCCCTTATTTAGGAAAGAGGAAGAAAAAGAGAGTGATGAAAGCATTAATGGAAAGATCTTGCCATGACATTTGACTGGGATTCCTGTTATAATGGCTCCATTTTCATGAAGTTGTTAAGTCCTATCCTAACTCCAAATGCCATCAGACTGTGTATTAGAGCTTTGTCATATCAAATCAAACAATAGCACCCATATTTT
This sequence comes from Ondatra zibethicus, assembly GCA_004026605.1. Classification (NCBI taxonomy): domain Eukaryota; kingdom Metazoa; phylum Chordata; class Mammalia; order Rodentia; family Cricetidae; genus Ondatra; species Ondatra zibethicus. The sequence goes on from PVIU01021415.1 coordinate 15,488, forward strand.
TGTTCTCTTTATGTCATATATGGGAAGCTTTGTTAATTGATTTTGTTCCTACAAGTTGTATAGTATGAAATAAAATGGTTTTTTTTGTTTTTAGTTTCTTACTTTTACATATTATAACTGGTTTCTCAGCAACTATAAGTTTTTTTCTTTTTTCTCTATTTTTGTTTCAGGTTGGCAAACAAGATGAATTAATTACAATGAGTTTTAACAATATATGTATTTCTTCAGAAGAAAAATAAATAAAGAGTCAATAAAATGTAGGAAATAAAGTTTATAAAATTGTTGGAAAAAATACAAAGCAATGTGAAATTTAGTGAATAATCCTAACCCTTCAGTGCTATTGGATACATTGTTTACGATTGACCTCCTATTTTTAAGCTATTCCTGTGATAATCAAATTTGCTTCAAATTATGTGTTTGCACAGCCAGTGATCACGTACAAGTCTCCAGGAAGTAAAAACTAAATTCCATAGGCCCTTACCACTCCTATATTTTGGCAAATAATTCTGATTGATATAACATGTGAGTTCCTCAAAATAGGCACTAGGTTCACATACTAAGTAATAAAAATGACTTTGATTTGAAGCTCATTGTTTCCAACAGCTAGACAACAATTACTTGGCTTTAATGCAAAATGCAGGCACACATAACCTTGGGGCACAGAAAGACATAAACAGTCTTAAGTCTTAAAGACGTATGCAACATTAAGGCCCACATTATTGGATAGGTTTTGAAAGTGTTTACCCTCACACTACTTCCATTTTACTCTTGCTGCTTCCTATTTGGGTTGGAAGCTTCCTACTCCACCACTTTGTCAACACTACCAGTTGATGACAGGACCCTACCAAGATGGTCTGGAAGCACAGACAAAAATCCAACTCTTTCTTCTATAAGTTACTGTTGCTTAAGGTTTATCATAGCAATAGAAAAGTAAAACGCAACTAAAGCGCATATCTACACATAAAAAAACAACAATTTATTTCTTACAATGATTGCACAAATGTAAAAGCATAATGTTTATGCTTGTTTAACAATTGTGGTCTATGCAATTTCACTCTGAAACTCGACATCTTAGGTTTAGGTTGTTGAGGCTCTGAAATATCTTACATATCAGAGACCTTCAATATTGAATTATTTGAGCACATGGTAATTTTGATTTTATGACTACAATATTCTAACATTAATGCTAGTTATTAGATATATAAGAAGAATAAAATGATCATTGATGAAATATTAGCATTATTAAAGTTCTCTCCTGTTTCTGAACTTTGGATATCATTCAAGGCAGCATCAAATATCTCAGCTTTTCCTACTAAGAAATACATGCTGTTGTCTGGCCCTGTGATTCACTGTGCAGTCATGATTTGTGTGTTTGAGTAAAATTTCTGCCTTGTACAGGATAACAGTCACAGTCAAAGAACACTGTGTGACTGCGTTGTAGAAGGATACTTACAAGTAACCCTGTGGAGTAGAGCCTTATTCTACTTTCTGACCTAAAGAATTGTGAATAGCTGTTTGTAACCATGCATGAATGAGGAAACTAGAAATCCTCATGAACCTTGACCTCCTACTTTCTGTTTCTGTATTTAATAAATTCTTTACCCAGGAGCAACGCTCCATAAAACGCTGAAGCACTTTGTCATTGTGAAGTACACAGAAGTACAGGCAGTAGCAGAAGAGGAGAGAATGTGTTTTCAATCTGAATGAGGATCATTCTGAGTATTTACTAGGAGTTACTCTCTCCAAGGTTAAATGGCTACATAATTTTTTACTTTAGTTCCATCTAAATAACCATTATTTTATATAAATATTAAATCATTTAAAACCATCCTAAAAATGTATTTATTATAATATATTAATATTAAGAAGACCAAGATTGCTTACTTCTGATAACCAGTTGAGTATTTAGTGGCAAAATAATTTTGACTATAGGAAGATTTTATAATGTTTATGTAATAAACTCTTTTATGCTGTCGCTGTGATGAACATAGTAGAGTGTCAATTGAGAATCTTTCGCCTAAAAACTGTCTTTCAACAGCATTCACATGTGATAAAAGGAATGTATTAATCTATCATTTCCTTGACCACACTAAAAATAATTATTCTTGCTACAGATTATTAGATAACTTTAATAACATCTTTCCAACAGAGTATACCTCTCTAAGGAATGATTCCCAAAAAAATGTGTTTTTCTCTATGGCATCTTCTTTCCTAAAGAAGCTATATTACTACCAAAGTAGACATTGCTGGTGCATAAACCAGAGGACCTGTACACTTTATTTTCTGTCTCCTCTTTTATAAAATCAAAGAATATTACTCATAATAAAATGAGTTTAGGAAGGGCAATACACAGAAAGAGTAATAAAAATGAATTTGCTGTTAATTTGCTTTATAGTATAACAGAAATTTGTATCTATTTGACAAAATAATTTATCATTAACTTTTAGGACCACATTATAATATAGTAAATAAACACAATTTAAGCTTCAGTACACTTTCATCATCTACTACAAATCCAAATTATTTCTAAATATGAAAGAATTTACATAAAAGATGATATGGTATTCTTTTAAAATCTAAAAAGAGTTCTAAAACTTTGCAATTTTGATTAGTAGTCGCTAAAAAGAGCCATCTAAAATATAAAAGATGTATTAATGATAGTGGGATCTGGATTAGATAGTCAAAATTCACTTAGCTTTGACAAAGAGCAAATAAGAACTTTTTGAGGTTGAAGTTGGCTATGTTTAAGATCACACATAAAACATTGTCTCAGAACAATTATATTTCCATTTTGGGTTTAGCAAACAAAAGCAGTGACCATTTATCCAGTAATGTAAAAGAAAGTATATGAAATGAACTTCCCTGAAATGGCTCACCAATATCTATGATATACAGTTGCCATTCTCTCACAAATGTGCCTCTGTTAGGAACCTCATTGTTGTCTGGGTTCTCTAGGATTGTGATCTGTGGGCTGGTTTTCTTTGTTTTATGTTTAAAAACCACTTATGAATGAATACATGTGATAATGTCTTTCTGGATCTGGGTTACCTCACTCAAAATGGTGTTTTCTAGCTCCATCCATTTGCCTGCAAAATTCAAGATGTCATTTTTTTTCTGCTGTGTAGTACTTAATTGTGTAAATGTACCACATCTTTATTATCCATTCTTCGGTCGAGGGGCACTTAGGTTTTTTTTCCAGGTTCTGGCTATGACAAACAATGCTGCTATTAACATAGCTGAGCACATGTCCTTATGGCACAATTGAGCATCCTTTGGATATATACCAAAAGTGGTATTACTGGGTCTTGAGGAAGGTTGTTTCCTAATTTTCTGAGAAATCATCACACTGACATCCAAAGGGGCTGCACCATCTTGCATCCCCACCAGCAATGCAGGAATATTCCCTTTTCCCCACAACCTCTCCAGCATAAGTTGTCATCAGTGTTTTTGATCTTGGCCATTCTTACAGGTATAAGATAGACTCTCAGAATTATTTTGGTTTCCATTTTTCTGATGACTAAGGATGTTGAACATTTCTTTAAGTGTCTTTCAGCCATTTTAGATTCCTCTGTTGAGAGTTCTCTGTTTATCTATACTCCATTTTTTATTGGATTATTTATTCTTTTGATGACCTATTTCTTGAGTTTTTTGTATATTTGGAGATCAGACTTCTGTCTGATGTGGGATTAGTGAAGATCTTTTCCCATTCTGTTGGCTGTAATTTTTGTCTTGTTGACCATGTCCTTTGCTTTACAGAAGCTTCTCAGTTTCAGGAGGTCCCATTTATTAATTGTTTCTCTCTGCTGGGGTTCTATTTAGAAAGTAGTCTCCTGTGCCAATGCGTTCAAGTGTACTTCCCACTTTCTCTTCTATGAGGTTCAGTGTGGCTGGCCTTATGTTGAGGTCCTTGATCCATTTGGACTTGAGTTTTGTGCATGGTGATAGATATGGGACTATTTTTATTCTTCTATATGTTGATACACAGTAGAATGTTCATTTCTTGTGAAGCAGCAAGACAAGGTCAAACTTGAAAACAGTTTGACAGGGGACTTGAAAAAGTGTCCAAGCCTATGGGTGTCAATTCTCTGGGGGTTGGACAGAGGTAGCCTAGGATCACCTGCGTGTCAGATGTTTGACTCGAGATTCATAACATTGGCAAAACTGCACTTGTAAAATAACAATGAAAAAATTATAATGAATTATCACCACAACATGGGAAACTATTTTAAAGGTCAAAGCATTAAAAATATTAGCTAATAGTATAAAAAGTATATCTCCTTGCTCAAGTTATATTCAGGCTCAAAAATATATGTTTAGCCTCCATGTCTTTGATAAGTTTTTGGGGACTAAGGTATTTGGATAAACTGAGTCATATAATTTTTTTGTATTGATACTAAGAGAAACTTCAATTGAAAATTGTCTTCTGAGGATCATACTTAATAGAGGTGAAGCTACAAAGTCATTTTCTCAAGGTAAGGCATTCAGATAAAGCTCCATTCCATCAGGGGTCTTGGAGAAAGTTCTTACTCCCTAAAAAGGGTGTCACTCTCCTTATCTCTGGCAAAAGGAAATTGTGGCTCTTCCATAACAGATGGCTGTAGTGCCTAGCCTTAGAATTTGTCAAAAGCAATGTTAGCCCCTAGGCTCTCTCCTGTCTATTCCCACTTTGCCCTGCTCTTTTCCTTGCCTTTCCAAGAGAAAGCATTAACGGTTGGATACAAAATTCTTCTGTTTTTCTCCGCAGAATGACTAATCTAGCTTCTATATTAGCTTCAAGTCAAACCATTATTTTTTTAAGGCTAAACCAGACAAACATTAAGTTCCAGTCTTATGAAAACTGCTAACTTATTATAGACTGTTAGGAAACACAAGTTAATCATCATCCTTAAAGTACTGATACAATTAATTACTTGGGATAAGCCTTATTTAGTCCCCTGTATTTGTTTTCAAAGTCAAACTTAAAACAAGTAACTAAAAACAAAGTTTTTCTTATCAGATATACCTAGGCAGCCCTCATACTTCAGAGATCTGCAGAATAAGGCATTTAAACAATCATGATTAAAAAGTATATTATATTATATTAGACAGAGACTCCAAAATCCTAGCTGTAACCCAAGGTCTCCAAAGAAGATTATGGGACACCATAAGTCTTCACCTGGATTATGGCAATGCTGACCACAGGGCAAGATGCCACAGTATGACACCTGCTGCCAGGACCTGGCCCAGACTCTGGACAAACAGCAGAACACTGGAGAATTGATTGTACCACTTTTGCATAGACAAAATATGGTTGGTCTTTTCCATGTCCCTATTCCACAAGAATAAAAAAAAATCACCTTACCGGCCTGGCTAAGACTATAAGACAGCTGTTCTAATACTTCTGCCTTCAAAGCCATGAAGATATGGGTATGGCTAGCTGTGTATGGACTCTGGTCCCTTTCATTTTTAATAGATTCAGGAGCTGCTTGGTCTGTACTCAGGTATAATTTATTTATCCTTCTGTGATCTCTGATAATATTAAGGGCTAGGCTATTTATAACTTTGTCGTTTTAGCAGCAGAAGGTATCCAAATCCTTCCACAAAGCTATAGCCAGCTTGTTAGCTCATTATATGTATGTATGTGTATATATACATGCTTCTAACCTGCATTATTGTCCTTTAAGTACAAAAATCAACAAAGTCTGAGAACCAGATGCTTCTGGTGAGTTGCCCAATATCTTAATCCTTACCTTTGGCTAGTCTATCAGCCTTCTAGGGCTCTGTTAAATATGTCCTACTGTCAGCTCAAAGTAGTTACATAAAAGAACACATTGTCCCATGCTCCCTACCCAAAATAGGCTTAAATGCTGAGACAAGGGGTAACTTCCTGGCATGAAGGACAAAATGGCTATATGAAGTGCCCATTGACATGCCAGAAAAATAGGCCCAAAATTATCAATTGGTAGATTTATTAACTAAAGTAACGTATGCAATGAGATAAGACTATTGACCTTCTTTATGCAGAACCAAAAGGTATTATATGCCCTTTAAAAAGCTATTAATTCTATATAGATCATTCAGGATTATAATCTGGCTATACTCAAAGATCAAAGTTACAGGGCTTTAAGAATATCAATATATGCAAATGCCCTAAAAATCTGTAAGCTAATGGTACTGGGGTCCCAATACCACCCCCTTGAGCCCATAGGCAAGAAGTACCCATGATTGGGTCTTGTTGTTGGTACTTGTGTAAAGGGGGGACTGTAGGGCCCAGGGAAGCCTGGCAACACACGCGGGTCCCAGTCCAAATGGGGCCCAGGGCAACCTGGCCACACAGGGGGTCCAAGCCACACTGATGCCATAGCAGGCAGCACCAGGTTCCAGAAAAAGCTATAACCCGGCACCACCCAAGAACATACAATCCATAGGAAATTCCTAACATTCCAACCATTATAGAGAGACTTGCTAGCACACACCTGTGGCTTTTCACAAGGTCCTTTAGACCAATTGAAATTACCTGGCGTGAATGAGAAGGAACCACAAAACACGCAAAAGTCTGCTTAGGAGTTTATTAGAGGGGGCGAGTACAGGCCTGGGGAATTGGTGTACAGAGAGAGAGAGAGAGAGAGAGAGAGAGAGAGAGAGAGAGAGAGGAAGATGGCACATCCAGCTTTTTTTAGAGAGAGAGAGAGAGAGAGAGAGAGAGAGAGAGAGAGAGAGAGGAAGATGGCACATCCAGCTTTTAAAACCTGCATAGCGCATGCACACAGGGGGTCGACGTGGCTACTTCACATGCAGATGACAGGGCTTATGCATGTGCTCAAGGGCTTAGCTGAGCCATATGTTGATGTAACCATGAATGAACACACGTGGATCACACAGGGCCCTTTAACATCCTGGGGGCCATTAGGCACTTCTACTTGAGGGTTTGACTGTACCTGCATGACCTCTAGAACCAGGAAGTATCAGCCTTACGTGGCTGAAATCAGTACACCAATGTCAGTCAATCAGGGGTCCTGAACCTTAGAAGTTCCTTAGGCCTAACTTTGTTACTATAAAAACTCAACCCCAGCTGATCTCAGGGCTCTCCCATCACTCTAAAACACTGGACACACGGAGAGTCTGAATTTGCAAACTTGTGTAAGAATAAAGGCTCTTTTTTTTTTTTTTTTTTTTTACATACAGGACTTGATCTCCTAGTTGGTTTTGGGTGATCTCCGTGATCTGGGCATAATGACAGACAGTGAGTAACTGTGACATCCAAATTGGCTAAAAACTATATAGTTAAAGGCACTTTGTAAGCTAGTCTCCTTTGGCAGGTGTCTTAAATTTTTGTTTGTTTGTTTTTGTTACTGTGATATAATTCCCTTACAAAACTATGTAAGTGAAAAAGCATTTAGTTGACTTACAAGCCCAAGTTGCAGCCCATCATTGCTGAGTAAAGAAGGCAAGGGGAATTTGAAGGAGGTAGTTACATTAAATGCACATTAAAGAACAGAGAGCAATTATTTAATGCTAGTGTTCAGCTTTCTTGATTTCTCTACCAACCAGGAATGTTGGTACCCAAAGTGGCTGTTACTTTCACCTCAAAGTAATCCAGGTAATCATCATCACAGGCATGCTTTTGAAGCATTTAAAGCCTGACTCCCCACTGATTCTAAGTTTGCTCGAGTAGGCAACTAACACTAAAAATTGTAAATCCACTTCTTACCAACTTGATATCTAAACACATCACATTTAAGACACAACATTCCATTTGTTTTCCACAGGGTTCATAACTATGCTATAATACAAAATGTTTCAGTCTAATTTAAAAAGTTCCCATTTTCTTTAGCATTTTAAACAAATTCATAATAAAAATCAAGCCACATATTTCCAAAATTCAATAGCAAATAATAAGCATTCTTAGTCTAGAAGGAAAGAAACAAGGATTACCAAGAAGGAGTCCCAGGACTACAAAACTCAAATCCAGCAGGGAAGACAACAAATCCTGCATATCTATTTTTGACATTGATGACATCTCAAGCAGCAAACCTAGTTTCAAAGGTTTGGGTAGCCCCAACCTTCTCTCTCCATCACATGGGATGTACAGAGGTTTTTTATACTAGGCAGGCAGCAGTACATGCTCACAGCTTGCCTTGGTAGATGTCCCACAACCCTGACCTCTTGATGGTCCTGAAGTCTCCATTGGAACTGAGGTTTCACTTTCAAAGCTTTGCACAAAGGCTTCTAAAGGCTTCTCTTCAGTATTGCAACTCTGCTCCACACTGCTAAATTTGTCCCTGGTCCACTCAAACTTGCACCATCTATGCTTTCATGATCAACATTGGTGGTGTTGCCAACCTCTGCCACCTGGTGAGGGTGCAGGCTGACTCCCTTGTGAACCATAATGGTATAAGTTGCTGTGTAAAGACCCAAGGAAAGCTCTCGCAGGTAGTTGCTCTCAATGACCAGGAAAATATTTAGCTTAGGTTCTCTTCTCTTAAATAATCTTCTCAACATAGGGTATCTAGGGAGTGTGGTTTTTCCCTCAGGACTGTTTTTTATTGTCTCAGTACAGGATTACCAGATTTCTCTTTAGAGGAGTGAATCTCTAACAGCTTTATCTACTTTGTTACCTGGAGCCTGGTCTGAAATTTGAAAGGTTCTCATACCTTTCCGCTTCTGGGCAAATTCATCACGTTTTCTTAAATGCAACTCTACTCATGTTCTCACAATTGGGCAACATGATGTAGATTGCTAGCCCTATTATCACGTGAGTATCCTTTAGCCTAGTTCTTGCTAGAGTGCTTGTTCATTTCTGAAGTACATGAACTAGCCCTACACTGCACATGATTCTTTCTGAAATCTTATTTTCTAAGTTCCCGCCAGAATATTCCATTAAACTATGCTTACAGCACTCAATGCTGTCAGAGTATCATAGGACTTGTGTTCATTTCACTAAATGGGGGCCTTCAGATGAACATCATGGCTGAGATGGGGGATTTTTGTAGTAAGCATTTATCAGAAAATGAAATTCTTTAAAAGGCAGACTTATATTCAGCTAAAACCTATAAATGGAAAACATTGTAAGGCATTATATTTAATATGCTGAGTTCTAAGACAAGAGATAAAAAAATCCTTTGTAATGCAGTAAAATGAATCTTATTCATGACTGGAGTCAATGTGAATTAGTCCAATTACTAAGGAAATTGTTATTGAAGTTGCTCAAATTTAGAAAAGAAAAAGAGCCTCTGTATTTTGTCCCAGTCATTATAGGTTTTGTACTATAACAAAGCAAGTGAGTGACTTTGATATTGAATTATCTGCATGCCAATGTGTGGTAGTTTGGGTGAGAATAACCCCATAGGCTTCTGTACTTGAATAATTGGTCTGTAGCTAGTGGAACTCTTTGGAAAGGACTAGGAGGCACAGCCTTGTTGGAGGAGATGTATCTCTGGAAGAAAGCTTTGAAGAATTCATGTTATCCCCAGTTGGCTCTCTCTGATTTTTGGCTGTGTTGCAAGATGTGAGCTCTCTATATTGCTACACTGTCATGACTACATGACTTCTGCCGTGCTCTACAACAAGATCGTCATAGACTTAGCGTCTGTAACTATAATCCCTCAATAAACTATTTCTTCTACAATTTGCTTTGAATATAGTGTTTTATCACAGTGACTGAAAAGTAACTAAGGCCATGTTTATGACCACACCATACAAAACAGTCAAGATCTGAATCAGTCTTGGAGCCCTCAACAAGCAAATGTAGAAAGAAAACAAGCTAGACAGGGCAGTTTTATTTAACACTAAAGGAGAAGAAATGTATGTCAATTCAGTTAAATGGATAGACCTGGAATTCCTTATATTTAAATAAAGTGAACCAATTCTACAAAGATAACTATTGCACACTTTTTCCTAATCTGTGAGACATAGGCATATAGTGGAGATAAAAGTATATTATGTGTATGCATGAAATTGCAGCAAATCTCTTAACTTTCCATAATTATTATTTATGAAGTAAGAACATCCATGCTGATTCTTTCACTCAGATTTTTTTCCAAGAAGACAAGAAAATTAAATTTAAATATTAGAAACAAATTAGATTTAATTGGTTCCATGTGAGATTCCATTGAAAGAAGACAGCAAGTGTTATATATGTTAACAGAATTAATAAATATAGGAACACATTGTGTACAAGAAGAGCAGCTGTCAATATGTAAAGATAGCATGCAAAATCTGGTGTGCTTATAGAAAATGAACCTGAAAGAGCCGGATAAATCCAGACCCTTCTAGCAGAAAAAATAGAGCCAAAAATTTAGCAGGAAGAGAAGAGCCAAAAATCTAGGTTAGCCGGTTCAGTGGCTCTATTCCAGGAACTAGCTGACCATAAAGTTAGATTATAATCTTGAGAATAATCTTAAGAAACGGGGAGTTACCCCCTTGTAATTATCACTGATATTTTCAAAAATTTCCAATGATCACTGGTATTTTCAGAATTTTCCAATGACGTCTTTCCTACCCCCTTTGTGGTTTCTTTCCCTAAATACTTCCCCAGCTACTCCTCCCCTGCGTGGGATATGAGTCTCGGCTCCAGCATGCTGGTTACAGTCAATAAAACTTGTGTGACTGCAGCAAGGACGGTCTCTTGTGAGTTCGTGGGGGGGTCATGATATCCTGAGACTTGAGTGAGAGTCTCCCCACTCTGGGGTTCTTTCATTTGGGGCTTGTCCTGGGATTGGTGACCACCCTTGCCTCCCAAGAACCACTGGAGGTGAGACATTGTCTGTGTCTTTGTGTTTCTCTGCTGGCTGAATTCAGGTTCTGCACTTTCGGTTTTACCTTCAGTTTTGCAGTCGCTAGCGTCTCAGAAGGAGATGGAGGGAGTGATCATCAGATGTGCTAGGAGATCACCGACTGCCACCCTGGGAGACATCCCGGGAGGTGAGGAAGGGACCCCAGGGACGCCTGGGAGATTCCCTTCTGGGTGCTGGTGAGGATATGGAAGTTCTTCTTGATTGGAGGAAATATATGCCCTCTCAGCTGTCTGTATTTCTGGAGTGGTTTTGTCTGTCTAGGTTTTGTTGGCCTTTGTTTGTCTTTGGTATCTGTTTTGTCTTATGCACAAGAAGCGTGTTCAGTTCTCTGGTGAGATACGCGGGCGGCGTTTCTCAGTTCTGTGGTATGACACGCGAGTGGCATGGTCAGTTCTCTGTAGAGACATGCGTGGATAGCGGTCTCATTATGATAGTGGGGTGGGTCACACCCGCGAAACAGTTTGAAGCTGTGTCTTTGGTTTGTTTGGCGCCGTTGTCCTGTATGTCTGTGTAATGTCTTTCAAACCATTATAAAACTGAAATGTCTTGAAAAAATGTTTTAAAGTATAATACCTAAGATTCAAATATCCCCTGAAATCTACATTGTGAGGAAAGATAATCCTTTCATTTTATTTATATATAATAATATATAACCCATGGATGTATATATACTTGGTATTTTTCCTTAATTACTGTACATATTCAAAGTGAAGGAAATAAAAACCAGAAAATTTTGTCTTTGAATAAATTAACTTATTGATTCTAAATGTGGATGACAATTTAAATAATTAAACACAACATCGAGATGATTTAAAGATGAGCAATATCAAATCCTAACTTTTCTGATAGATTCAGTAAAACCGATTCCTTCACAATTCCACATTCCCTGTTGTAGCAAGCTCAGGAAGTAAACAAATTTAATCAGGCCAGGAAAGCTGTAAGGAGCAAGATGCACAAGGCACCTCACTCAGCCTACAAAGCAGTGAGGGATGCTGGAGTGATCCGACTCCGTCCAGATGCCGTTTCTGCGTCACCTAGCCAGATGTAACACGAATACTAAAAACCCAGAGACAGATATTGGGGTTAGCTGAGGATCAGAAAAGCAAAGCAGCCAACTACTAGAGCTCTTTGCTCTACGAAACCTTCAGACTGAAAACAGAGTGAGTTCCTGTCTCATCCCACCTTATATTCCTCTCTAGCGCTGGTATGAAACTGGTGGTGCTCCACCACCACCTGGCCTCTATAGCTAACTAGTATGACTGCTGGGATTAAATGTGTTTATCACCACTGCCTGGACTGTATGGCTGACTAATGTGGTTAAGTTTGCAGTCCGATATTCAGGCAAGCTTTTTTATTAGATTATTACTATAGGTTGACATGGGCTTTTGGCATTGAGTAACCTACTCTGCTGTAAGTATTCTCATAACTGCTCAACTGTGAGGAATACTAATAATTTTATTGGCTTGACAATTTGTACATTTATAGAATAATTTATTTCATCTGGCATGTGTGCCATATCTGGAGTGCATAAACATTTATTTACATCTCCACATGAAAAGTCATACAACAGTTGGGATCAGAAAATTATCTGAAATAATACATAGAAACCAGATGTGCACACTCATGGTGATAATTTAATTCTGAATAAGGTTGAAACAGAAGGACCGATATGAGTCCAAGACCATCATGAGTTACAGGGTGAAACCGTGTCTGGATACCAAGCTGCAGCATTTAACAGATACATTAGCATTATAACATAAAACAAAATGGAGTATTTATTTTCATTAAGTTGCAGAAACAAAAGACACTGAAAAGGATAGTGGGAGAAACTATTTGGAGCTCACATAATTGATGAGGTGTTTATATCTAACATGTAGTATAAATGCCTTTAAATCAAATATCTAGAGCATAACACAATTCCAGAGGTATTTCAGTGATTCAGAAGAAGTTTTTAACATCAGTATAGGTAGCCTGATACCAGAAGTTTCTACACATAACTACGGTTTGGCTCTTCAAAAAGACATCCCTGGAGCAAGCAGCAACACAAACATATGCTTCTATAAGGAGATTATTTTCTGCAAATATTTTGAAGTATCTATTGATGGTAACATAATAATTTCATGAAAAATAAATAATGTTGCTAATCTGTTATGTATGGCCTAGAGAATTGTTCAACACTTGGGAAGGATCCAGAAACAAAGCTCAGAACTTACCAAGCACAAAAGGAAAAGAATCTTGTTGGAATTATATTGTAAAAGAACAAAAATGGAAATGAGAGAGACCTGGCCCCATAGGTGTGATCCTGTGAACACACTTAGTTTGCTATGGTCCTTTGGCATTCTTGTTGAAGCTCCCTGGGAAGGTAAAAAATTATTTTACATTTAAACAAATTTAAATACAATCAAATTGTATTGAAAGTAGTTCAGACAGATTTAATGATCTATTGTGCATTCTGAAAATCTTCACTATTTCTGTTTTCCTAAGCTTTCTTTGCAATTAGCCATCTGACTATAATTTAAATTGAGCCCTTGGGAAAATTTGCCCTTCTTAGGATTAAGCAGATTCACATTAGGAAGCATATTTTTGGACTACAGTTGTTTACTACAAAGGGCTTTGACTGAATCAAGAAACTATCTCAAAATTAAGAAAACATTGACAATGAAAAATAAGAGGATGCCAAGTTAGGAAGCAGGGAAGAGGGTAAACCTGGGTGAGTTGGCGGTGGGAGTGGGTGATTATGTGAAAAATATATTCTATAAATGTATGAAATTCCCAAAGCAGTAATAAAAATAATAGGTGAAAAATAAATACTATGAAGGTTTAAGAAAGAAAGGATTTATTTCTTCCTTTCTTGAGAGTGAATAAATAAGTTTTAACCTTGGTCTATATTGAACATAAGAATATCAGTGACATGATTGATTCGAAGCAGATTTTTTTTTTGTAGGAGGTTCCACAAGTCACATCCCATTGCCTGGAGAGATCATAACTCTTAATAGGAAATCTGCTGTTGTCCTACATATTCCTGCTGGCAAATTGCCCTCTAAATTTTTATGTTTACACAGTAAGTTTGTGCTGCCCTCAACTTTGGTCAGAGAAGCATCTTGTTGTATGAGGTAGCAGTTATTACAGAGGCTCCCAACTGGTCAAAATGTGATGTAAGAATACCATTGAGTGTATATTGGATCCATTGTCTATGTCAGTCTTACACTCTTCATGGTTTAGGGGTCTCCACTGAAGAGGAGCAGAGAAGAAGTTCCAGCCTGCAGATGGGGAGGAGAAAAGTGAAATGCTGGCATCTGGCATCTGGAGAGGAACTGGCTATTAACTGTGGTTAACTCTACAAGACTGGCACAAGATATATCCAGTCAAAATTCCAACATGAATGAAAGTCCGATATCCCAGCTCTAGTGCAGGAGTTGTAGACAGTTGACGGCTGTGGACAATTCTTTGAGTATGTTCAGGGAACCCTAAACCTTCTGAGCCCTTGAAGGCACATACCCTTAAAGAAACATAAACAAGTACACATAACTAATATAATAATATAAATAAGTAAATATTTTGAGAAAATAATTCTTATTAAAGGGGGAACAGAAATATATATTATATATACATATATACATTAAGATTTATTTATTTATTATGTATACAACATTCTGCCTCCATGTATGCCCGCATGCCCAAGGAGGGTGCCAGATCTCATTACAGATGGTTGTGAGCCACCATGTGGTTGCTGGGAATTGAACTCAGGACCTCTGGAAGAACAGCTAGTGCTCTTAACCCCTGAGCCATCTCTCCAGCCCCCAGAAATATATTTAAATTAAAAATAATACAATATTACAGAACTTAGAATAATTTTGGAAATCGGTAGTCGAACAAATTCATAGAGGAAATAAAATCTCAAAACCTTGAATTTGCCTGGCAGTGGTGGCGCACGCCTTTAATTCCAGCACTTGGGAGGCAAAGGCAGGCGGATCTCTGTGAGTTCAAGGCCAGCTTGGTCTACAAGAGCTAGTTCCCGGACAGGAACTAAAAGATATGGAGAAACCCTGTCTCGAAAATCCAAAAAGAAAAAAAAAAAAACCTTGAATTTGCAACAGTATGTTGAAGAGTTGATTTGCAGTTACAACTTTACATTTTGTTATAAGCCTAAGGCAATGTAAAAATAGAACCCAATTAATTTCCCTTTGTTTCCGTACCTTCTTTCTTTGTCTGGAATCTGAATGTTTACTATTACTGTATACAATCATTTTCTTGCCTTCCCTGTCCCATACCAAAGACAGATCCTCATTTCTGCAAGATCTACTCTTCAGCAATGTTTCAATGTGGTTCTTAAATTGCAAGAATCTCACAAGGGATGTGGTTGTGCTGTCCAGACACATTTGAGTTCTCCAGTTAGTTCTGAGTAGGATGTCATTGAAATTGTACAAACTCTTTGCCTCACTTTCAGGAGTACAGTTATTTTAATGATTTGAATTCTCCAAATCTATGAATACAGGGTATCTTTTCAATGTGCATATCTTCTTTGATTTCTTTATTTGATAATTGTTATTTTTTTTTCACTATAGAGAGCTTTTGGAAGGCCAAAAGCCTTGTTTAGTGTAATTTTTTCTTCATTATCTTGTGACTTCTTTATTCAAGTCTTTCCTTTTAAGGAAAGCTCACATTTTTCTCTATGTATGATTTTTGAAATTTCTACTAATCTAATTAATGCCTTGGTTCTTTTTATTTGTTCAATATCATGAATTATACCTTATTTTTTGTTTTTGTTTTATTTATTTATTTTTCCATTCAAAAATTGACACTTCCTCCCCTTCTCCCATTCCCCTCCTGCTCCCCCACTAACCCTCCTCCCTTCCCTTCCATCCTTAAGAGAGGGCAGGGTACCCTGACCAGTGGGAAGTCCAAGCCCCCCCCCATCCCAGCCTAGGAAGGTGTGCATCCAAGTAAATTAGGGTCCCAAAAAGCCATTACATGAAGAAGATAGAGGTCCCAGTGCCATTATCAATGGCTTCTCAGTCCGTCCCCATTGGCAGCCACATTTAGAGAGTCCAGTTTGATCACATGCTCGTTCAGTCCCAGTCCACCTGGATTTGGTGAGCTCCCATTAGATCAGGCACACTGTCTTGGCGGGTGGACCAACCCCACGCGGCCCTGACTTCCTTGCTCCTCTTCTCCCTTATTTTTTATTTTATTTTTTTTCCATACATTGTTTTGTTTTATTTTTTCCATTCAAAAACATAATTAAAGAAATAAAATTTTTACCTTTCTTCCCCTTCTCCCCGTCCCCTCCCACTACCCCCCACCCCTCCTCCCTCCCCCTTCTTCCTTGAAAGAGGGCATGGTGCCCTGCCCTGTTGGAAGTCCAAGGCCCACCCCCATCCCTCCCGGCCTAGGAAGGAGTGCATTCAAAAAGA
>PVIU01021416.1:0-31673 GCA_004026605.1 Ondatra zibethicus
GGCAGGGGCTCCTGGGACACTGAAGACCCTGACTGAAGTAGGCAAGGGAGTTCCAGGGCCAAGAATTTCCAGGTGGAGGGCTGGTACACGTGGAAATGAAGGGACCCCCCCCCCTTCTCTGAGTTGCACGGAGGGCCGCCTGTGTTGACTGGGTTGGTACCTGGAGACAGGGGGGAGGTGGGAGTTATACCTGGCACAATAGTGGAGGACGAAGCCAGAATACAGAAGAAGCAAGTCTCCGGAGGGATAGAGGCTGTGGGCCAGGTGGCCTATGTGGAGCAGGGAAGATCATCCAGGACCTTGGCGTGCAGGAGGAGACCAGCCTGACCCTGTCTAGTCCAGATCTGCCTAAGTAGGCTGCCTCTGCTTACACACAGGCAGAAAGGAGCAACAGCTGGGATTCACTAGCCACTGCGGTCGCCCCCGCTCCCCGCAGCGAGCTCCTGACTATGCAACAAGTGTCACGTCTACATGTTGGCACATCATCCCCAGCCGCTTAAGTCCCTGAACTTGCCAGTGGCCCCCTAAACTCCAAGACACAGAGACCTTCAATGTGGAGCCCAGAGCACTCAGCTCAGGTCAGTCACCTCCATTGATCCATGAGGTGAACTGGACATACCCCCATACTCCTCCCTGCCACCAAGTGGGGTGCAGGGTATAGGACACAGGGTGCAATTCTGGGGCCCTGAGTGCCTTAAACTGCGAGGAGCATTCAAGACGGGCCAAATGGTGATGTATGAGGTATTCCCGAACCCCCCCCCGCCCCGCCCCGCACTGTCTGAAGAAGCAGTGCCTACATAGCACGTCGCGTCCCCCCGCCCCCCGACCCGGGATGCCCTGTCAATCTGCCTCCCGGTGTGGCTGGCGCGTGGCTGCTCCTGCAAGGCTCGCGCCGGGTTCCCTGGGAGGCGGGAAGAGCGCGCGTGGGGCAGAAAGAGAGGAGAGCGCTGGCTGCAACTAGGAAGAGCCCTGGAGAAAACCCGGGCGAGTGGAAGGGCACGCACTCACCTCCACACACCGCAGTCAAGGAGAGCCAGAGCAGCAGCAGCGCCTGCAAGCAGAGTCGCAGATTCATGTTGCAACTCCGTCCACAGCGGCCCTGAAGAGGGGCGGAGAAGCGGGTCACCCGGGACACCGAGAAAGGCGCGAGCTGGGGCTGGCGCGTGCGGGCACGGAGTTCGCGTGGCTCTCGGACCACGGGAGGGTGCGCGCCCCAGCAGCGCCGCTGGCACCCGGCCCCACGCCTGCTGGCCGCCTCTGCTCTGCAGCAGCCTATTCTGCCGCCGCGGGGCAACGCCGCGAAGTTGGCCTAGGTGGCTCTGCAAAAACTCTCCAAGTGACCGGCTGTGCTCGCCCTGCGACTCGCAACTTCCCGTTGGTCCAGGCTGCTAGAGAGAATGCTTCCCTGCTCACTTCGGGGGCTGCATTTTGTAGCTTGTGGTTTGGCCGCGAGCCCACTTGGTCATGTGGTCATCGGGAGGGCTGGGGGGGCGGAGAGCAGGAAGAGGGAGAGGGAGCGAGCCTCCCGCACCGCCCCCCTCCCGGCAAGCAGGCTGCAGCCCTATCCAGGACGCGAGAGGGAACCCCGAGGTGGCCCCACAACAAAGGCTGAGCGGCCGCTCGGACAACCCACAGCCGCTCCCCGGACAATGCCTGCCTGGCCGGGGTCCAGAGGGTTCGTAGAGACCTGAAGGATTTCTAACACAGGAAACCTTTGGATCAGTGAAGGGGCACATTTAACCCTTTCCCACCTGGTTTTCTTAACAGCTGTCAGGATACTTGAGCATTTGGAGAAGGACCCTATTTGGGGTCCCCACAACACTCCAATCCATTTCTGACCCTGATCACGTTCTTTCTCCCTTTTGTCACTCTGTATTACCAAGTAGGGGGATTTACTCAAAATCTTCCCTGACTCCGCCTCCTTTCCCCTCTTCATCTTCAACTGAATTAGAATTGGAGGTGAATGCCTAGGTGGTACGTAAGGCTTGGGTAACTGCCTACCACCCTTGTTTCTCCTTCTGTCTCCTAGCGAGTACCCTCTACCTGGACTGGCCCTGAGAGTGAGTTCTTCACGTATATGGCAAAATTTCATAATCCCACCCAATCTAAAAGGCGTCCTCCTGTCCCTGTGCCCCAACCCGTCCCCCTGAAGATGCTGCCTCCTGGTTCCTCTTCACTGTCGGGAGACATTCTGCAGGTTCTGCCATATGCCCTTTCTTGTTGCTTGGAGCTGTCCCCTACCTAGTTTTGTCTCATTATGGGGAAGGGCCTTCCAACTCCTTCCAAACTCAGCTGATTTTCTTTTACATTCAACTGGGATTCCCCGTTATAAGAGGGCCCTGGGGTCGTTTGTTTTTCTACTCTGGACTCTAATCTCCTTCCACAGCATGGGGGTTCCCAAAGAAATGCACCTCTTCTTTCCTCAGACTGGGAACCCCCTTAGACAGGACCCTATGGTCTCAATCTTCTGGATCTCTCCGAACTCCCCAATATCATTCTCTGCACATAGGTGGCACTCAACACACGTTAAAAGGCTGAATCAAGAGGCGTTTCCACCTTGCAGAGAGCAAGGCAATTTGTTCCAAGTGTATATCAAATGTACACCAAAGGTACGTGGGACAGTGTTTCTATGTATCACAGAGGATGTGAAAATCCATAGTATATGCTATGAAATAGCTTTGAAATGTTACAAAATTCTAATGCACACACTTTGTCAGTCTCCCTTCACCAAAACTGTCCCCAACAAAGTGACCTTTGTCTTCCTTATAAATGCAGCTCCAGACCAGAACAGTGCCTCAGAGTTAGCTGGTGCTTCTGAATATGTGATGCTGAATATATGTGTAAGCTATTCAAATAAATCAAGGGAGTTGGATGGGACTAAGAGTTCTTGATAATGGCCTGAGATCTAACAGGCCACATTGAAGAGGAGAGGGACTAGGAAGAAAAGCATCTCTGTCTTCATCCCAGGGACCACGGCTGTGAGCAGGCAGTGGGGAGGGGGTCACCCATTTTTTTTTGCTTTCCTACTGGAAAAATTAGTTGAGTGAGAAGAACTAGACATATCTGCTGTAGTTGGGGACAGAAATGAGATAGCTGACCTATGTGAAACCAGCATGTCATTAGTCCCCACAGCAACACTATGCAATACAGCTCCATGGTGTCATATAGCATTACCGTCAGCTATTTAGCTGTTCAATTGACTTATCTACTGCTATATACTATGAGTGTCTTATTTTTTAAACCTCAGATTTAGTAAACTGTTTTAAATTCTGCTCCTCAGCACCTCACATACTATGTGGCTCCAGGTGCCTTACGTATCCCCTCGAAGGCTTCGAAGCTGCTTCTGCACAATCCAGGTATATACCCCTTTAAACTCATATGTTGGAACTAATGCCCCAGATGATAGTATTAAGAGGAGCCTCTTGGAAGGTGATTAATTCACAAAGGCTCCATCCACATGAGTGGATTGGAGTGCTTATAACGGAGATTGAAGGGAGCAATCCAATGTTGTTTTCTTTTTCTTTTTTTTTTTTTATTCTGAGATAATGTTTCTCTGTGTAGGCCTGGTTGCCCTGTTACCCACTCTGTAGTCCAGGCTGGCCTCGAACTCAGATCTGCCTGCCTCTGCCTTCTAAATGCTGGGGTTAAAGGCATGCAGCACCACACCTGGCTCCAATGTTCTTACCCTTCTGCTGTGTGATGGTTAACGGGCAAGATAGTTAATCCTGATTGCCAGTTTGACAGAATACGGAATCACCTGATAGACAAGCCTCTGGGTGTGTCTATGAGGTTTAGCTGAACCTAGAGATTTAGCTGACATTGGGAGCTCCACCATGAATGTAGATGACACCAATTCTGCTGGTAGAGTCTCAACTGAATCAAAAGAAGAAAATGAGGCTGGGGCTTGTCTCACATGCAGGAGACCGCAGAGTCATCGCCCAGTACTTGCCAAAAGGGGGATGGGGAGGGAGAGGAGAAGAAAATCAGTGGAACACAAGTATTCATCTCTGTGCTTCCTGGCTGTGGATGTAATGCAACCAGCCATCTCATGCTACTGATGCCATTACTTCTCCGCCATAATGGAATGTGTACCTGCAAACCATGTGCCATGAATAAATCTTTTCTCCCTGAAGTTGACTTTTTTTTCAGGTATTTGTTCACAACCCCCAAAGTAACTAATACATGTATCTTCTGCCACGTGAAAACACAGTATTGGCCCTCACTCCCCTCCTCCCCACCCCAAAAGAAGCCACACTCGGGGTGCCATATTGGAAGCAAAGAGAGTTTGGAAGCTGTCATCAGCCCCGAAAACCTGTTGATGCTTTGATCTGGTACTGTCCAATCTCTACAACTATAAGAAATATATTTCTACTGACTGTACACAAATCACAAAATGTCTCTGACATTTTGTCATAGCGGCAGGGACAAAGAGTTGTAGTTGGGCAGTTCAATGAGATAATGCATGTAAAGTACTTAGTCTCCCTGTATAGTAGGTGTACTTGCAACGTAAGTTTCTCCTCTGTCTGACCTATGCCCCTCCCCACCTTGGAGTCTGGCCTCCGGCCTCCTGGAACTGGCCAGGTAGGAAGGGCTCTGCCTTTGCCCTGCTTCCTCCACATCTGTCTTCTGAACAGCTAGCCGGCTGATCGTTATCTTACTGCCTCAAAGCATAGATCCTTTGGAAGGCTAATCTGATGGATGCAACTGATGTAGGGAGTTGAAGTATGAGAGTGACTTAAGGCTGTGCTTTCCAGGTATGAAGTTCACTCTAACAGAGATTTCGGGAGCCAATGCCTCACCCTAAGGGAAAAATCAAACTCTACCTTGTCAAGCCAGGAGACTCCTTGGTTAATTTTACATTTTTCTACCCACAGCTAGCTTGGTCTCAAACACCAACTTTGAACTCAAAGGTTCATCCACTGAAGCCTCAGAATGCATCCTGTTGCAGCCCATTCCTCTCTACCTGTCCCCATAGATGATGATAACAAAATAGCTAAAAGTTCATTACATAAGCACTATTTGTTAAGCACTATCCTGAGTGTTTTAAACATATTAAGTTATTTAATCTTTCAATCTGTGAGGCAGGGCTGAATCTTTATCAGCTCCACTTCAGCAATGAGTCACCTGAGGCTAACGGAGGTCAAATCATTTCCTCAAGTCTGCCTAACCTCAAAGCCCATACTCTCCTGTTACTGGGCATCAAGAAGCAATTTTCCAGTTCTTGGGTCCATATATTGCTTTATTTGAGCCTCTAACATCTAAGTCATACTCTCTTGAATTAGGAAGTAATGAAGCATGGTGGAAAAACACACAAGGCTACTGTAGCATCCCTGTCTCTTACTAAATGAGAGACTTTCAACAAAGTATTAACCTTTTCGGAGCCTGCACTGCCTTGTGTGAAAAACAGGCTACCCTAAAACTGGCTCCCCAGGTTTTTGGAAGATTTAAATGAATCAGAATCTATAAAGTACTTGGAACAAGGCTCAGTTTTCCTGGGGAGGTGAGCACTGTATAATTGTTCCATACTCTCATCGATGTGTATATTGCAATATAAGATAGTAAGACTGTGTCTTGTTCATTTTTGTCTTCTCTCTGGCAAAACTGTTGCCCAAAACCAATTCTCAGAGACTAGTCACTGAATGAAAGAAAGAATTGTATAATCATACTAATCTTCATTCTAGGCTTGAGACATACCAAGAGTCCTTATTTTGGGCAAAATCATCACAACTTGCCCACAGAATTTTAGATGAGTCAACACCAACAGTTAACAGAAATATTCAAAGACGTGACCACCCTCAACCCCAACTGGATGGTGGTTGCTTTTTACTGGAGCAGCGCAAACAACGGAGTGAGCAAGGAGAAAGGTCATCTGGGTAACCACAGGCCTGACCAGCAAGCAGAGAAACTTCCTAATAACAAGAGTTCCAACTCCTCTCTTTATGTGGATAGAAAAACTGAGGCCCACGGAGGAAGCGCAGCTTGTGCAAAACCACTGGCAAATTCAGGACTGGGGCACATTTACTCCATATCTTGTTTTTCCTCTATACCTTTCCAGCACTGATCTAAGAGGCCACCAGCAGAGCAGTTCCCAGTGGCTGTGGTTAGACATGGGACTCTCAGTTCATAGCCCATCCAGCCCTTCTAGAGCCAGTGTTGCCCATCCAACACTTTCCCTAAAACATAACAAAATTTGCTAGCAGAGTTCAGCCGCGATGGCACTATTTTTTGCTTGGTTTCTGTTTGTTACTGTGTTTAAAGCATGTAAAAAGAGCGTCAAATCTCCCAGTCTCTAGAGTTGCTTAATAGAAACCCAGTGGGAGAACCTCGGGGGTTTAGCTGCCTTGCTAACTGGATCCATGACAAATGAACTTTACTTGCTCAAGCACAAATAAATACTATGATTTTTCGTTGTCTCATGTCCATATACCTGGGGGTTTGGGTTTTTCCTTTCCTTTGGGGGGGGAGGGGCAGAATTATAGGGATGACAATTGTGCTCTTTTCCGCCACAGTGACCACCGCAATCCTTGCCATACCATGGCAAACGCTTAAGGGTTAACTTTCTCACATGAGGTATAAGACCACTGAATGGAGAAGAGAGTGATCAGTATGTGAAACCTGGCCTGAAATGTGAATTAGAAGACCCTAATTACCATTCAGAGGAACTAACCCTATTGTTGAGGCTTGGTGGGTTTTTTCCAGTGTTTCTTCTTCAACTAGCCGTATGACTCTTCCCTAGTCTCGTGTCAAATATAACCTATCCCTGACCACAGAAGGAGATCTTGTCTTTCAAACAAACCCTTTCTCCAACCACACAGAGCAAAATACTAACCTTTTGTTGTGGTGAACCTTGATTGTCAACTGTATGGGAATTAGAATTACCATGGAAACAAACTTCTGGGTATTGACTAGGAAGGATCGTCTATACTAGGCTAATAGATGGGAAGACCCACCCTCAATGCAGGTGGCTGGGATTTGGGGTTAATCATAAATGAGAGAGTGAACTGAGATGGAAAGATGGTTCAGCAGTTGAGTGCTTCCTGCACAGTCGTGAAAACTGGAGGTCACATCTCAAAACCTGTGTAAAAAGCCAAGCATCTTGAACACTCCTGTAACTTCAGCTCTTAATGGGGCAGAGACTGGTGGATCACTGGAGCATGCTGGCTTCTGATGAGGCAGAGAAAACACAAGCCCTAGGTTCAGGGAACAGCCCTGCCTCAAAGAACTAGGCGAATGGGAGAGGAGGACATTTGGTGCTCTCTTCTGGCCTCTAAAGCACACACAGAGGCACGTGCATCCACATTACATATGCACATTCAAATACATTTAGATGTATGTATGTGCACACACCCACACGCGCGCCCACACACACACACACACACACACACACACACACACACACACACGAATAAACCTTTTCTAAAAAGAAAAAGACTTCTCTACCATGATAAATTATACGCACGAATAACCCTTTCTCCTTACATTTCTTTTGTCAGATATTTTGTCATAGCAACAAGACAAACAACTAATACAAGATCCATACAGTATCCCACTTTCCAGAACAATGGCATTGCTTCTAGTCCTTGGCATTTACTAGTGCTGGTCCATGCTAATTCTTTCTACAGGTGCCTTTTTAGCCACTTTCAAATTGGCTCCGCACAACCTAAAATTGTTCCGTCTACTTCCACTACAGGCTTCTCCCAAATTCCTCAAAAAGTATGTTTGTTCTCAGGTTGTTGAATATATTTAGAAAGAACCACAGGTTCCCACAAATATATCTCACCTGACTAACAACTGTTTCTGAAAAACCTTGTGACAATGGGGTTCACACAGTCTTCCACATCTCAGTTGTCTTTGAGGGGTTCACTCTTAACAATTCAATAGGTTCTAAGAAGGATCCTCTAAGAAGAGCTACACCTCAACCCCTGACCCCATGACCCCAGCCTACATCCCACCAAGGTGTGCATTTTTCCCTACATCCTGATTTCTTCTGATCCTGCCTCTCTCATAGCCACGCTTGTGGCTCCTCTTGTTTGTCTTTCAGAGCAGTTCCATTTCCTTTGTACATCCTCTATGACGTCTCCCAGGAGCCTCCATCCTTCCTCTTCCCCAGGGTCTATAAATACTCTTGGTACCCAGGGGAGGCATGGGAATTCTTTCCTCACCAAGCAAGGCCCACTGAGCTAGGAGGGCCACACCCAAAATAGCAGGTTTATCTCCAAAGTCCCGTGTGCCAGCAAACCTTTCTTGTCTTGCATTGCTGGCTAATGTTATCAAGACTTGAATTAGACAGGGTATTATATGATCTTGAATCTGGAAACATGGTGTGCTGAGCCAGGGCAATGACTGTTGGGGATTGGGTGTTGAGTCTATGACCAGCTGGGTTATGGACTTAATAATAGCATCAAAGACAGAGAGATGATGAGGTCATCTTCCAGCTCCACAGGAGCAGAGTCTAGGACTGTCTTTTATGACTGTCTTCAGTATCTAGTTGGCATTTGACAAATACTAAGTATTCAATAGCTTTCTGAATGAATATATAATAAACAACGAATGAATGAGTCAGAGCATCTGTGTTTTGGGACGTCAAATTCTTCTAAAAAGTGAAAAAAATGCCCATCTTACTGGTTTCAGTAAGAACTTCAAATGAGAAATGTGAAGTGGCATGGAGCTATAGCTCAGTGGTATAGCACCTCCCTAGAAATGGAGGAGAAGGGGCTTTGGAAACCCTGTTACTTTCTCATTCAAGGAAAGAGGACGTCAGTTAATGTAACTAGCCATTCCCATGAGTGAGACATGCGCTGCTCAGATCTTTGGGGCTGCAGGAGAAACAGAGTTGGAACTGGGACAGGGCACTTGATGCCTGCATCCTTCTGGGTAGGAAGAGTTTCTGTAGCTCTGCCATGGAAGAGACAGTTACAAGAACCCCCAATTCCCATGCTTTCCAGCTTAGTGCTCATAACTTATCAATCACCCTCTGAATTAAGAAGGAAAAGGCATGCTCAGCCGTAAATATTGCCTGGAGCCATCTCAGGTATTTAGGGTTTTCAGTGTCTTCTTTTAAAACATCTGATCGGGTCAGACTGAGGATAGGCTGACAGTTTTCTGGGCTATGTCTGTCTTTGTGGTGATTAGGTGATCCATCAGCCATGGCACTGGCTTAAGGCATTGCTCAGCTGACAATCGACTTGAAAGCATGCCTCTTGGTTTTGCATTCTACCTCCGTGCCTTCTTGGCTTTCACTGTGAGCAAGCAGGGAGGGAATTCACCTCCTTCCCCTTGCTCCTGTAGCACATCCATCTGCGGCATCCCTAGAGGCTCAACATTCCATGTCTTTGGTTTCTTCCATTTGATTTCCCCAGCCCCTAAGTCATAATCTCCTTTCCTGCAGGGAAGGGACACTTCCACCTCTTCCTCCATATCCTCTTAGCTGCTTGCATTTGGGTCTGGAGACTTTAAAGGGCCATTTCTTGTTTCCATCTTGTCTTCCATTGTTTTCTCCCCTGGGATAGCTATATATTCCTAGCTCCAAGCTGCCTCACTGGTCTGGAATGTCCAGCGAGCTGATCCTCTGAATCATATACTTAAAGAAACTGGAAAGAGCAGTGCTCATTAGGCTGTCATTTCCCCAGTTTCCTCCTCCAGCCTGGATGTCTTCCCACTTGCTGGATGGTGCGCTTTCCTGTTCCGTCCCTGGTCTGTGCAGCCCCAGAGAGGTAGATACAGACGTGTCTGCACAATCCAAGCCAGATTCCTAGCTTTGTCTCACTGACTTAGATAGCCCAGGAAAACACTATTTTAGGGTCATTCCCTCCAATAGGTACCACAGAATCAGAGCTTGAGAAGGCCTTCCCAAAGACCGCCTCCACTTTTATATATACCGTATTATAGAGACAAAATTGACATAAAATAATTTATATAATTTATCGCACACAAAGTGCACAATGTCCTAGTTCCATGTGAGTTTGTGTGTGTGTGTGTGTGTGTGTTTTGGTTTTTGTCAATTCGACACAAGCTAAAGGCATCTAAGACGAGGTCGCTTAAGTTGAGGAACTACCTCCATCAGACTGGCCTGAGTGAATCTTTAGGGGCATTTTCTTGATTGACAATTGATGTGGGAGGCCCCAGACTACTTGGACAGGTGGTCAGGGGTTGTATAAGGAAGTAAACTGAGCAAGCCAGTAAGCAGAATTCTTGCATATTGTCTTCTTCAGTTCCTGCTTGAGGTTCCTACTTTGTATTCCTGCTCTGACATCTCTCAGGAGTTGTAAGATCAAATAAACCTTTTCCTCTCCAAATTGCTTTTGGTCATGATATTTATCACAGCAACCGAACGCAAAGCAGAACAGCATATAAAAGCATCACCATCATCAGGTTCCCATTTTAATGTTTACAAAGCTACAGCTTTAACTGCGTTTACTCTCCTTTCCTCACCAAACTGCGTATTTTAGATATCTTTCTGTTCCACTTTCTGCTCCCTCTCATTACAAACCTAAGAGCAATGAGCAGTAACTATGCTATATTGTTAATACAATGCTGTCTTGAAATTTATTCCCCCAAAGAAATCAGTCTATTCCTTTTGAATTCAACCTCATTCAACCTCATTTTAGGTCACGTGGAGAACACAGCTGAATTCCTCACCAGATTATAATATGAATGGCTTCTAGCCCTATAGCCAATAAAGTCGGTGTTGCCTTCTAAAACCGAACCCACTCTTCACTGTCCACATTTTTATTGGCATTCAGTCTTCTGAACCCCCATCAGCATGGCCCATTAAGTTCTGCTTGCAACATTTTAAGACTTCTCTAGCCTGCAGTCACAAATCCTTCTACCTTTCTCCCACAAACCAATTCTCAAGGCCTATGAATCACCCCAGCTATTCACAGCAACCACCCTGCTTTTGAGTACCAATTTTATGTTGGTTACTTTTCTTGTTGTTATGACCAAATACCTGAGGACAGCAACTTGAGGGAAGATGGTTTTATTTGGGTTTATGGTTAGAGGGGATGTATGACCCAACACAATGGGGAAGGCATCACAACAGGTGGCTCCCTGGCAATGAGAATGTGAGTTTTGGACTCCTCACATTTGAGACAGGATACAGAGATTAAACAGGAAGTGAGACAGGCTATATTATACCTCAAGGTTTGCCCCTACCATGACTCACTTTTTCCAGCAAAGCCCCACCTTCTAAAGAGCTCACCAACTCGTAAAATAATGTCATCGATTGGAGGTCAAGTGTTCATATGAGCCTATAGAATAAATTTCACATTTATGTCATACTACTTGTTAAGCTGTATATTCAAATGTATAGTACATATTTTATTGGCTAGTTTTCTTATAACTGGGCTGACAATATTGAGATGTAGTTCATATGCACAAAACTTACTAATTGAAAGTGTAAAATTTAGTGGTTTTTAATGTACCTACAAAGTTGGGGACCATCACCATAATCTAAAATATTTTCAGCACCCTAAAAGAAATCTTCATACCCATCACCTGTCACTCTTTATTACACTCTTTCTTCAGTACGTAGAAACCACCATTTACTGTCTCTGTGAATTTATCACTTCTGAACATCTCATAGGAATAGAGTCATACAATATAGATGTCGCTTTTTTATGTAGCTTCTTTCACTGATACATTGTCTTCAAAGTTCATCTATGTTATAGCATGCATCGGTATTTCATTTCCTGTTATTGCCAGATGATGTTGCACTGTTTGGCTATATCACGTTGTATTTATCCATTCAGTAGAATTCCTGTATCAAATGCGAGGAGTCCCACAGCCTTGGAGCCACCTGCTGTGATGTCCTTGCCCATTGTGTTGGGCTATATTCCCTGGAACCTTGAGCCGAAGAAAACCTTCTTCCCTCAGGTTACTGTTGTCAGGACAAATTGAAATTGAGAGACAATTGGCTTATTTTTAACATAAGCTATTCTGAATAATGCTATTATAAGGATTTGTGTACTAGCTTTGATATAGATATGTTTTCAGTTCTACCTCTACTGTATGCCCAAGTATTTACTTGTCTCCTGTGGATTGTTCTTTTTAATCTTTTCAAGAACCATTAAAAACTGTTCTCATCTTCAGGCATTGTTCTTTGGGAGCAATCCTCCTTGTTTATGTGTTTGTTGAAATAGGGTCTTTCCGTAGCCTGGAGTTCACCAAGCAGATTAGGCTGGCTGACTGGTGAGCCACAGGAATCCACTTTTCTCTGCTTCCCCAGTACCAGGACGACAAGCTTTCTACACTATGCCCAGACAGGATTTTATCATAGGTTCAAAGTTAGGTTCACATGTTTGCATGATAAGCACTTTACCAACCCAGTGATCAGTTCTTTACACCTAATGGGTAGAAGACCTTTATCAGCTATTTAATTTCCAAAAAATTTCTTCTATTTGATAAGTTGTCTTTTCACTTTCTTCATGCCCAAAACTTTTTAATTTTGATAAAGTTTAATATGTCTACATTTTCCTTGGTGGCATGCGCTTTTGGTATCCTAGCTAAGAAACAGCTACCTAATACAAAAAACACACAGATTTATTCTATTTTCTTCTAACAGCTGTATAGATTTTCCTCTTATGTTTAGATCTATGATCTATTTTGAGTTAATTTTTATGTATAAAGTAAGGAAATAAATCACCCTTGTTCTTTTGTACTTGAATATTCATTTGTCCTAGCATCACTTATTAAAGAGCATATTCTTACCTCCATTAAATTATAAATGGTATTATTTTTAAATGTCATCATTTCGTTGTTTGATGCTTGTAAATAGAAATAAAATTGATCTACATATGTTGATCTCGTATCCAAAAACCTTGCTAAAATAGTTTAATAAAAATAGATTTCTAACAGACATTATTGGAGTTAACAGAAGTGATTGTCACCAGTAAATAAAGACAGATACCACTTCCTCTCCCATCTGAATGTTTTCCATTTTACTTTCTTGTTTTATTGCATGAGCGGGAATTTCCAGTAAAACACTGAATAAGGGCAGACATTCTTGTCTCCCTCCCCACTTGAGGAGAAAATAATTCAGCAGTTGATCATTAACTGTTAAGTGTTGTTTTTTTCCACAACATCCTTCAAAATAAGAACAATTCTTTCTATTCCTACCTCGCTTAGAGTTTTTCTTGGATACAGATGTTGAATTGTGTTAAATGTTTTTCTGTGTTTGCTAAGATAATCATATGGCTTTTGTATATTTTTATTAATATGGCCAATTATAATGCTTGACTCCCAAATGTTAAATAAAACTTGCCTTGTGGGAATAAATTTCACTTTATTATGAACATATTCCCCTTTTTATGTATTTTTAGATTTGATTTACAAAAATTTTGCATGTTTATATTTGCATGACCTGTATTTATAAAGTATTTTTATGCTTTTATTAGCAGAATAAGAAAAAGAAATATGCCTTTCTTTTCAGTATTATTTCTTTAAAAGCTTTATAGAATCCATCAATAAAGCCATCTGGCTCTGAAATTATCTTTGCTGATTATTTAAACTACAAATTCAGGTGTCTGAAGTAGAGGGCTATTCATAGTACCTATTTATTCTGAAAGAGCTTTTTTGTGTGAGAGCCTCTTAAGAAATATTTCCACTTCATCTAAATTGTCCAATTTGCAGGCCAAAGTTGTTCATAACATTCCCTTAGTACCACTTTAACATCCGTAGCATCTGTAGTTACTTACCCTGTCATTCTTCAAACTGGTAATCTGCGTCTTCTTTCTTCTTGCCCTGATCAGTTTGCCTGAAGGTTTATCAGCTTTATTGATCTTCTCTAAGAACAAGCTTCTGGCTTCATTTATTTTTGTACTGTTTGTTTATTTTCAGTCTTCTTGATTTCTGCTCCGATCTTTATTTCCTTCTACTTGAGGTTTAATTTGCTCATCTTTTGCTAGTGGCTAATGGTAGAAACCGAGGCCATTGATTTAAGACATGTGTGATTAATTTGATGTGTCAGCTTGCCTGGGCTATGGAATACCTCTAGATAGTTTGTGACAATTTTTCCAGAAGGGATAAAGACTTTAAAAAAAAAAAAGATCAGCCTCATCAATGAGAGAACAAATCTTTTAGCCTGGTTAGAATCTGAATGGAACAAAAAGTTCCAAGTGTTCTCTCTCTCTACTTGAATTGAATAAACTTCCCAACATTAACACTATTGTTGTAATATATTTCACACTTACACATATTGTAAATTATACCCCTTTGTTGTTACTTTTCCTTACACAGTCTCTTAATTTTAGAGCTGGATAGACACTGTTTTTGCTACTCCTCCATCCTTCCTAGATCCATATAGTTATCTGTTGTCCTTTCTTTTGTCTTCTAGCGAGTCTGCTACGTATTAGTTCTTTGAGTTTTTGTATACCTGAAAAGTCTTTAATTGGCCTTCGGTTTTGAAAGATGATTGTTTTCATCAGCTGTGATACATTAACAGACTATCAAAGACTGGGTAATTTCTAGTAAACAGAAATATGTTGACATAGGATTCTGTAAGCTAAGAAGTCCGTGATTGTGGTACCAGGAAAGAATCGTTCTTTTTGAATCCATCTGTGACAGATGAGCAAAGAAAGGGTGAGAGAAGGCAAGAGGTTAAATTTGAATTCAAGAAAGCTCAAATAAGCCTCGAAATCATTTAGAACTGGCATTAATCTATTCATCAAAGTGCCCTTTTTTTCAATAGTGGGAATTTAACCCGGAACCTATTATGTTGCTAGGCAAGTCCTTTACAACTAAGCTATAATCCTCCAACATCAGCACCTCCTGGGGCTGGAGCATTATCTCAGCTGCTGAGTACTTGTTGCCCTTCCAGAGGACCCAGGTTCAGTTCCCAGCACCCACATGGTGGCTCATAATTATCTATACCTCTAATTCCAGGGGGATCTGGTACCCTCTTCTGCCCTCCGTGGGCACCAGACACACACCATGCACTTACATTCAGGCAAAGCACACATGTGAAATAAAATTAAGCAAATATTTTTAAAGCATCTATTAATACTTCTACAATGACAATAAACTTTCACAGGGAGTTTGAGAGGGAACCCTCAAACCATAGCAATATTTTTGCCTGTAATAAAATCTGTGATATTTTTCTTTATTTTAGGTATTTCAAAGATTTTGTTCCAATCCTCTCTATACAAAAATGTGCCCCCTCCCTCTGATAGCTTATAATATGCTGTGTTTTAAGCAATTTGGTTATAATGTGCCTCTGTGGTAATGTTCTTTTTGGTTCTTGTACTTGGAGTTTGTTGAGTCCCTTGGGTCTATGAACTTACAGCTTTCATAACTTTTCTTTAAATCAGTTGCTATTTCTTTGGGGGTTTGTTTGTTTTCTTTCCCCTCACTTCTCCTTTTCTCCTTCAGCAACTCCAATTACTGTATCAGGTCATATGATTAACCTAGCATTCAATGATGCCCTGTGTACTTTTTACATTTGCTTTTCTATTCATTTTGCTTTAAATTGTCTTTGTTGCTTTGAATTCAAGTTCACTAGTCATTTCTTCTTTAATGTCCAATTTGCTGTTATTCTAATTCAGAATTTTTTAATTTTGCATGTTGTAGTTTTGACTTCTACAAATTTTAACCAGGTACTTTCATAATAGTCTTCCATGTCTCTAATGATTTCAGCCTACAGAATACAATTATAGTAACTTTTTTTAAGCCTTTCTTTGATAATTCTGTAATCTGTATTAGTTCTGATTTTATTCAGTAATTTGACTTATGTTCTATTTTTGGTCAGTTTCCTATTCTGGCCATGACAGGTAATTTTTAACTGAGTTCCAGACATCGTGTCCTCTATGTTTTTGAGTTTTTAATAACTGAATCCCTCTAATCAGTGGTTCTAAATGAAAGATGATTTTATTTGTCTAGAGACATACTTGGTTGTTACAATTAGAAGATACTACCAGTATTTAATGGGTAAAAGTTGAGTGTATTAGTTAACATCCTACAATGCACAGAATAGCCTCCACAATAAAGAATTCTCAGGCCAATTGCACTAGAGTTGGAAAACCCTGCTACAAATCTTTTGAGCTTCATTCTGGGACTTGGTTAAGTTTCTTCTAACGTGTTCAGTCATTTTGGATCCTACTGTTCAACTTTGTTAAATGAAACCAGAGCATTCTTAAGTCTAGAGCTAATTATTCCTGGCCCGTTTGCATAGATAACCATCTTTCGTTATAGCTTCCCATGGGCAGAAGGAGGGAGTGAGAGAACAGTATGGAAGGAAGGACAGAAGTAGAGAAGAAAGAGGGAATGGGGAGAGGAAGGGGAAATAGAAGAGGGGAGGAGAAATGTAGAAAGATAGGGATGGAGAGGGGAAAGAATGAAAGAGGGAAAGAGCTCTTTTCTCTTCACATACAGGCAAGAATCCCATTCGTGAGGGCCCCACTCTCCTTCCAATTACCTCCCAAAGTCCCCACCTTCTAATACCATCATGTGATTTGTTAGGAATATAACAAATGGCTTTGACATTCAAGCTGCAGAAACACCCCAAACCTTTGCTGATGGGGAACAGGCACTATTTCCAGCTCTGAGTTCTGAGTACAGTTTCCTCTAACCATTAATAGTGGTGCCTCCACAGCAATCAGACCACTTCCTTCTTGTGCTCTTGAATCTATATAGTTTGTTCCACCCCCACTTCATCCCCAGCATTCATCCCTGACTCATCAGTAGGCTCTAGAGATGTTTCAGACTGGTTGCTTCTACTCTTGCCTGGACTCTTCCTCTTGGGTTCTAATGAATGGGGACAATCCCCTCAATTAACAGTCTCTTCTACCTTCCTACATGCCTCACCATTCAATCAGCCATCAAGCACTGTTTAATTTAGTCTTACCTATATCTACTGAAACCTATCTTGTTTTTCTTCTTCATGGTCATTGTCCTAGGGTTGGATTCTTCCTAATGGCATCAACTTCCATCATCAACACCCCTACATCTTGCCTTACAGACCCTTACCTCCAGCACAGGATCTATCACTGCTTATCAAGTGAAAAGATAACTACAACTCTATCCCTTTGTCCATGTTAGATTTGCTTTGCCTGAAATTTTTTTTCTTTTTTTCTTTTTTGGTTTTTCGAGACAGGGTTTCTCTGTAGTTTTGGAGCCTGTCCTGGAACCAGCTCTTGTAGACCAGGCTGGCCTCAAACTCACAGAGATCCGCCTGCCTCTGCCTCCCGAGTGCTGGGATTAAAGGCGTATGCCACCACTGCCCGGCTTGCCTAAAATTTTGTTCCTCTGTCTGTCAAATGATTTCCCTTCCCTAAAGGGCCAGGTCAAATAGTACCTCTTGCAGCAAGTCCATCTTGATATTTTGTTTGTTTGTTTCCAGATAGGGTTTCTCTCTGTAGCCCTGGCTGTCCTGGAACTAGCTCTGTAGACCAGGCTGTCCTCAAACTCAGAGATCCGCCTGCCTCTGCCTCCCGAGTGCTGGGATTAAAGGTGTGCGCCACCGCCACCACCTGAACTCATCTCTATATCTTTCGGCACCTGGTCATCTCTGATCCTCTCTATTCCTACTGTTCCCTGTTCACACTTTGTTGAGAACACTGGCTGCATCTCTTTATTTCATTGTCTTACCCCTACCATACCTTTTTGTGATCAATGATTCCTACAGGAGCTTGCTAGGGATTCAATCCCACCCTTGCATGCTGAAGTTCTAATCCCTCAAATGTGTTTCTGTCTGGAGATGGGGCCCTCAGGAGCTAATTAAGAGTAAATGAGATCATAAGGGCAGAACCCTAATCAGACAGAAGTGTGGCCTTGTAGAAACAGGAAGCTAATCCCCCTCTCCACACACCCTGCTTTTTTCCTTGACTGTTACCTGATCATTTTGGTGTCTCGTGCTGGGACTCCCTGGCCTCCAGAACCATGGGAACAGTAACTTACAGTGTTTAAGTCACCCAGTCTATGGTATCATGTTACACAGCCACACGAACACTTATTAACATAAGATCAATGCATTTTTAAAGGAATAAGAGGAAAGAGCACAAGAGCAGGAGGGGTAGAACAAACAGGAAGGGGAAAATCAGAAATCTGGTGGCAAGACAAGAATAAGAAAAACTGTGGAGACAAGATAAAAAAGTAGAAGACGGAAGTGAGGCCTTGAAGGAGTCAACATGTCAATGAAGATCACATCCATGCTACTCCCAAGGAGCAAACAGGTACCTACTTGCACAAAGTGTGTGTGTGTGTGTGTGTGTGTGTGTGTGTGTGTGTGTGTGTTCTTTATCCTTTAAGAGATTGGCTTTTGTTTTCTTCAGAATCTATGTGTCCTTCAACAAAAGGACCTAAAGCATTGGAAGGAGGTAACTTGGCTCATTGGCCAGGCAACAGCTGGGTGCTCTTGCTTCCCAGCCAAAGGCAACTGCCACCGTTCACAGCCAGCTGCCTGAGAGAGGAGGGTGTTTACCCAATGGCCTCAATGTCCTCAGAGGACTTGCTTCTCAGTTACACAGCAAACAGCTGGCTCCCAAGAAGCTAGGTTGGGGGCACTGGAACCAAATGGCTCCAGTGGTGTGTTTAATTGTCTCCTCCACTTTCACAACTCCCAAGGGATTGTTCCGCTGACAGGTGACTTTGTTTAAAAAACAAACAACAACAACAAAAATCCAGAACTGTCATTCTGGGGAAACATTCTCCAAAAGTAACACAAGGCTTTCTGTCGCTCAGGGCTTGTGCAAATTGGCTTCACACGCTTGTCACACTCTGCAGCAGACAGCAGGGTCCTTCCAGTCCCGAAGACGTTTCCTGGCGCGGTACTTAGACAGACCGGCGGTGGCGCAGGGCTGTGCCAGCCAGACCCAGAAAGGGGATTAGTTTGGTCTGCAGAGACGCTTGCCGCCTGCCCTGAGGAGGGCTGTGAAGTGCCCGCACGCACGCACGCACGCCCTTGCCAGTCAATGGCCACTCCTGTCCCAGCTTCAGGAGCCTTGCCCGGGAGCTGCTGCCCTGGTTGAGGACTGGAGGAGGCGTGGGCACTGTGGTGGCGACAGCATTGAGGATCCTGCCAGGTCGTGAGTTCCCATGCTTTGCTGTCTCAAAGCCCTGGAACTATGCTCGAAGAATCAAGACTCTTGAACAACAAAAATTTTAAAAGAGCAGAGAAGGGGCGGCGGCCGGGGGGTGTGGGGGGAACTGACATTTAGAACCCAAACAAGTGACAAAACTGAGACACACTGATCACTTGTTTTACTTTTCTTTTAGGAAAAGAGATAAGCCTTGGGGTTGGAGCTGATTGAGAGACTCGCAGGGAGCAGTGGCTTTGTGAGCTGGTTCCAGGCGTGAGCACCGCTTGCAGGGCTGGCGATTATGACCAAGCCAGGCCTGTGGTTAGTTGGGTGCAGGGACGTGACAGGACCGCGAGTGCTTGTTCTTTATTCTATTGTTTCCAGTCATTAGAAAGTCCTCCGGGGCAGCACATTCTAGGTGAAACGGGACGCCTGTTTAGCTTTACTCTTGCTACTCCGGATGGGGATTTCTGTACACACGAAGACCTTAGTCTCACTGGGGTGCAGATCCAGCAGTCTAGCAAACGCCTGAGCCAGCCATTAGCTTGGGACCTGGAGGGGAGGGGAGATTTGCTCCCGCTCCAAGCAGCTGCACCCCTCCCGGGAAGCCAGGAAGAGCACGGCTAAACTCGGTGTCCCCTTGCTTGGCTACCTGACAGCATTGCCAAACACTAACTATTTCCTTGTTAAAACGCGGATTCTGACTTCGAAGGGCCGAGACCTAAGACTGCATTTCTAATAACCTCTTGGTGGTTAAGAGCACGTACTGCTCTTGCAAGAGACCTGAGTTCCATTCCCAGCACCCAGCACCCAGCACTGTACCTGCCTACAATCACGTACATGTGCCCTTCTCCCGCAAACACATAATTAAAAGTAATAAAAAAATCTTTAATAACCTCCCAGGTGATGCGACTGCCTGCACACTTTGAGGGATAGGAGCAACGCTGGTCTGGACTGAAGCTGCACGTAGAAACCACTCGATTCTTCAAAACCTAATTAAACCAGCCCTCATCCCAGATACTATGCTGACTTAACTCTGCACTCTGTCAAGGTTGGACGGGGGCAGGGGGCGAGGATTCTGTGCGTGAGAGAAACACATCTTGCTGAGTAGCCTGGGCTCAGATTATAGGCGTGGGTCACCATACCAGGCAGGGAGCAGTGTGTAAATCAATTATTGTAATGAGCAGTCAGGATTAAGAGTTCCTGGTACAAACAAGCAGTTATGAGGGGGGCCTTGAGCCGTCGCCTGGCATTCTGATTCCATAATGAGCCTAACTGTAGGGTTCAGTTTATGACCAAGATCAGGAATTCGGTTTGTGATCAAGGAACACATTAGCCCACCTCATTTCAAACACTTCATCTCACATTCACTCATTCAATTATCAAGTATTTATTGGGCTATTGTATTGCACTGGGCACAATGCTCGTTGTATCATGAATGAGACAGACACAGGAAGGCTGTAACTTGTTCAAATAGAAAGGTGATGGAACCAAATTTGCATTTTTAAAAGATCACTTTGGGAATGGAAAGATGGCTTAGCAAGGAACAAAACTTGCCACACAAGCTTGATAACTTGAGTTCCATCCCTAGAACCCAGGATGGAAGGACAGAATTGTCTCCTGAAAATTATTCTCTAGCTTCCATATGTATACAGTGGCACACACACACACAAATAATTACTATTGTTATAAAATAAATAAAAAGATCATTTTGACTGGTTGAACAGATTAGACATGGACCAAGTGGATGGGTAAGAGTAATGTTTTAGACCAGATAAGCCAGAAAGAAGGGGGTGAATTCAAGAGCTACCTAAAAGGCAAAATCAACAGGACTTGATAATACAATTGGCATGAAAATAGAACTTTATCTAGGATTGCTTAGGTCATAGAGATGGAAAAGACTGAGGAAAGTATTTAAAGCCAAACAGCAAAAAGATCACCAATAAAGATTATAGAATGTCAAGGGAAAACTAACATAGGTCTCGAAGAATGCTAATATGATGTAGAATGTCCTTCTGTATATGTGTTGCTTTTATTGGTTGATGAATAAATCTGTTTCGGCCAATGGTTTGGCAGAGTAAAGCCAGGTGGGAAATCCGAACAGAGATATAGAGAGAGAGTAGATGGAGTCAGAGAGATACCATGTAGCTGCCGAAGGAGACAGATGCTGGAAACTTACCGGTTGGCCACAGCCTCATGGTGATACATAGATTAATAGAAATGGGTTAATTTAAGATGTAAGCACTAGCAAGGAATATGTCTAAGCTATTGGCAAAGAAGTTTGTAATTAATATAGCTTCTGTGTGGTTTGTGCAGATGGGAAATGAACAAGCAATTTCTGTTTACACTAATACTTAACATCTGACTCTTCCAGACTGTTGCCCCTGCCTCAATTACATTCATGTTTTAAATTTCATTCCTGAAAGACCTTTGATAAAATAGCTCATGGTTTCCTCTTCTTCTTAAGGCTCCTTCACTCTCATTATCACGGATGACATTAACATTGGTATGGATATCTCTTCTGTGATCTTAATCTTCACTGTCAACTTGACTGGATTTGGAATCACCATGGAAACACACCTCTGGGTGTATCTATGAGGGCATTTCTAGGAAGGTTCGAATAACAGAGAAGGCCCACCCTGAATATGGGTGACAGCATTCCTTTGACTGGGATGCAGGACTGAATATAAAGGAGAAAGATAACTGAGAAGCAGCACTCATCGTTATCTGCTTCCTGACTATGGATGCAGTGTGACCAGGTGTCTCAAACTCCTGAACCAGGCATGCCTTCCCTTGTGGACTATTCCTTTACACCGTGTGAATATATATCACTGTGATTGGTTTAATAAAGAAGGTTACTGGCTAATAGCTGGACAGGATAAGATTAGGGGGAGAGTCAAACAGAATGCTGGGAAGAAGGGCAGAGTCAGAGGAGTACCAAGCGGATGCAGAGAGAAGCAGAATGGGCGTGCTGTACTGAGAAAAGGTACCAACCATATGGCAAAACATAGATAAAAATATGGGTTAATTGAAAATGTAAGAGTTAGCTAGTAATAAGCTTGAGCTATTGGCCAATCATTTATAATTAATATTAAGCCTCTGTGTGGTTACTTGGGAGTGAGTAGCTTGCAGGACAGAAACTTCAGTCTACATTCCATGACAAAATAAACTTAATCTTCCTTAATCTGTTTCCACCAGTTATTTTGTCACAAAACAAGGAAAGTAACCCAAGATACTTTCTAACATCTTAATGTCTCTGTCCCTTGACTTCTTTATCTCACTCCTCCCCTCAGCTCCACTCTGGCAGCTACATCCTGAGCCTTGATCTGGCTCTCAACTGAGCCACTTTAAAATCTCCTTTTTGAAGAAGCCAG
Organism: Ondatra zibethicus; assembly: GCA_004026605.1. NCBI lineage: Eukaryota > Metazoa > Chordata > Mammalia > Rodentia > Cricetidae > Ondatra > Ondatra zibethicus. Next base: position 22,385 of record PVIU01021416.1, read on the forward strand.
GAAGAAGGCCCAATTAGCAAAGTGCCTGCTGCTATACAAGGATAGGGAACTGAGTTTGGATTTCCAGTGCTCATGTAAAAGCCAGGCAAAGACAAGCATGTTGGCTTGCTGGCCAACAAGTCTAACCAACGGTGAGACTCTGTCTCGGAAAATAAGGTGGACAGGTCCAAGAAGATACCCAACACCAACTGACCTCAACACATACACATATGTGCACACACCTACGCAAACACATGAGTGCACCACACACAAAACGCTATTTCAAGTCTCCTCCCTGTTATATCTTTTTGAAAAGCATAGGCATCTTTATTTTTTCATTTTTTGATTAACTATTTATTTTTATTTTATGTATATTGGCTTTTTTCATGCATGTATGTCTGTATGAGGGCATCAGGTACCACTGGAACAGGAGTTACAGACAGTTGTGAGCTGCCATGTGGGTGCTGGGAATTGAACCTGGGTCCTCTGGAAGAGTAGTCAGTAGTCTTAACCACTGAGCCATCTCTGCAGCCCCCTGTTATATCTTCACCTTCCAGATCACAACTTATTTTGCTTATTCCCTTGAGAACTGTGCTTCAACCTCATTGGCATGTCAATCCCACAGAACTCTGTTTTTTCTACTTTCTTCACTTCTTCATTCTCCAGCTTAAAATCTTTGACCTATCACTTCAATACCAAAGATTGACAGTGGCTGTCATGCCAGTCCCTGAACAAGAAAAGTAAAGGCTGGGCACTAAAAGTAAGTGTAGGAAGTGTGGGTTTCTATGCTAAAGATGAAAACTCAAAAGTTCGTTTTCTAGGTAACAGGAATGGGAACATAGGTAGATGAGTTACTATTTGTTTTAATAAGAAAAACATTGAATTAATTTAAAAGAATTTAGATTATTTTATGTGTTTGAATGTTTTGCTTGCCATGCATGTATGTGCCTGGTGCCCAAAGTCAAAGATGCATTGGGTCTCCCAAAATTGTAGTTACAGGAAGTTGTGAGATGCCATGTTGGTGTTGGCAAGCCAACCGCAAGAACAACAAGCATTCTTCCCAGCTGAGCCATCTCTCCAGCCCCTTACAATACCTTTCTTACCTGGGCAAATCACTGTCCACCTCTATGCTAAAATCTCTGGCAGCAAGGGAGGGGTTAACAGTCTCTTAAGGAAGCAGTCACAGATTATTTCAGCTATTTGGACAATTGCTCAGATGGAGTTCCAGATTACTGGGTCACGGGGAATGAGAACATATTAACCTGGGCTGTTAAAAAGAGGTACATCATTGATTATTTACCATTCGTGACTGATATGATGCTAGGGTATCCTAGACTTGAAGCTTGGGCTAGGTCCACCTTCTAGCCAGAGTGAAAGGCAAAGGGAAGGAAGTGGAATGTGTGCTGGAGTCCGGCTGACGTGTCTGGGAAATGAGTTGGAGAAACCACTTCCAGTCTTGATATAACACCAGTGGGCAAACTAATGCGTAAACATTCAAAGTGGTATAAGATGAGACTATTGAGGACGCACTCTGCACACAGGACTGACTGAAAAGTATCTGTGCCAGCTGGTTTAGGGCCCACCTGAAAGAACTTACCTGCATCAGAAAGCTGGAACAAATTGCGATCAAATGTCTATACTCCAGCAGGGGAGTCTTGGCCTTTTCTTTATGTTATGAGCTCCGAGGAGTTTGTTAACATCTGTGGTCTTCATAGAATATTTGGAGGGTTTTTTTTGTTGTTATTTTGTTTTGTTTTGGTTTTTGTGGGGCTTTGTTTTGTTTTGTTTTGTTTTGTTTTGTTTTGTTTTGTGACAGGGTTTCTCTGTGTAACAGCCCTTGCTGTAGTGGAACTCGCTCTGTAGACCAGGCTGGCCTCAAACTCACAGAGATCAGTCTACCTGTGCCTCCTGTGTGCTAGGAATTAAAGGCGTGCACCACCAGCCACAGCTACAGAATGGTTTTAATTGAATTAAATAAAATACAAAGAATTAGAAACCAATCATAGAATGCACCTGTCAACATATATTTAAAATGAGTGATATCTGTGCCTCCCTGTTAGCACATTAAGTAATAAGATCAATCAGCAAATCTTGTAACTAACAATTTCAAAGTAATGATGAACATATTGTTACTACAAAAAATCTGCTCCAGCCTAGAGTGATAGAAAAATAGGTAATTTCTGTTGGGGATCAAACAACAGAACCTCTAATACTACAATGTTTCGTTGCTTATATTCATAGCTGAAAAGAATATTATATTCATGTGATTAGACAATGATAGCAGAAATTGGGGCTGGAGAGATGGCATAGAGGATCCAGGTTCAGTTCTTAGCATCCACATCAGGTAGCTCACAGCCTTCTGTAACTCCCTTTCCAGGGAATTCAATACTCCCTGGCCTCCATTGGCATCAGCATGCATGTGGTAGACATAAACTTACACAGGCATACACACACACATATGAATGAATAAGCATAAATAAATTGCCCTGTGTCTTATTTTATTTGGCTGTTAAAGTTAGATACCATAATAAGATGGTCTTTATTTATTGCCAAAATTTATTTCTCACATTTCTGGAGTCTGAAAACACAAAGATTAAGGTGGAGCACTCTTCCTCATATATGGCACCTTTGAGCTGTGTTGTCATGTAGTATAAGAAGCAGACAATCTCTGTTGAGTCTCTTTCGTCAGGGTATTAATCCCAAGGGCTCTCCCCTTATAATCTAATTACCTCCGAAGTCCCTACCCTCGAATACCATTCTCATCTATTTATTATGTATGAGTGTTCTGTCCACATGTGTGTCGGAAGAGGGCATCAGATCATGTTATAGATGGTTATGAGCCACCATATGTATTATGGAAACTGAACTCAGAACCTCTGGAAAAGCATCAGAGCAGCCAATGCTCCTAACCTCTGAGCCATCTCTCCAGCCCCGAATACCATTCTCTTAAGCATTAGAATTTCCGAACATGAACTTTTGTGGTCTTATAGTCTGAATGTTAAATGTATCCCAGAGGTCCATGCGTAAAGGTTTGGTCAGCAGGGCAACGCTATTTAGGTGCCTAGTGCCAAGCATCTGGATCATTGGAACATGCCCCTGAGGCAGGCTATGAGCTCTGGGGCTTTTCTTCTCTATTTGTTCTCTGGCTTTGGATACGAGAACCTTTGCTCTACTGCCAAATTGCCCCATGTTGTGTTGCCTTGCCACATGTCCAAAAGCAATATGACAAATTGACCAGGGACTTGAACCTCCAAAATTATGAGCCAAAAATAAATATCTTTTTCTTTGTAACTTAATTATCTCAAGTATTCCATTATAGTGACTGAAAAACTATTATGGGGGATAAAGATACATAGATCATAGCAGTCTTGTTTCAAGTCTGCTCAGTGGAGCTCTTCTCCAGGACAAGGATAATAAGGCTTGGAGATTCAATATAAGGAAATAGACAAAAGGCTTGCCTTCCCTTCTCTGTACTCTAAAGACCCCTATAGTTTCCTTATGTCCTATGCAAAGTTGTAAATGGAGGCAGAGCTTTGCTTCTGTCCCGACCACATGGTCCCAAATACTCACACAGCCTAGACCTCAGGATTATTAACTCGCTCTTACAGCTTAAATTAACACATTTCTATTAATCTATGTTTTGTCACATAGCTCGTGGCTTGACCTGTCCTCTAGCATCTTGCTTCCCCAGCAGCTGGCTCGCTTCTCTCTTGACTCCATCCTCCCTCCTCCCTATATTTTTAGTTTGGCTTTCCCGTCTATCCTTATTCTGCCTTGCTATAGGCCAAATCAACTTTATTATTAACCAATGAGAGCAATACATTTTCACAGCATACAGAAGGATTATCCCACAGCAGAAAGTGTCCTTTTCAGCTTATGTAAGACTCTTCTGGCTCATGTCAACTGAGCATCTGCTGCATGTAATGCTCTGTGTGAACCCTGGCCATGGGAAGAAAGCATCATAATTAGATTGCTACCATAATAACAATGCCCATTGACTGAATACTTTCTACATGCTGACACTGCATTTATTCTTTCATTCACTGAACAATGGTCAACATGATATACCACCTGCTAATACTGGACACTATTAAAGGAGCCATGGGCACAGCAGCAAATAAGATAGGTAAATTCCCCCCCCCCCATGAAGTTTACACTCTTGTGAGGAACAGAGGTTATTCAAAATCAATGAGGAAATGGTATTACTATAGTCTGATAAGTGCTTACAGAAGACAAGGCTGTGGACAGAAAATAACCAGAAAGAGTGTTAATTGAGTGGGAAAGGCCCCAGTGGGATGCCAGAACACCGTAGGTAGCTCTCAAGGAAGCAAGGCAATGAACCTTTTCAGATATTTGGAGGAAGAGTGTCATCGGCAGAGAGAGCAGCTATTCAAGGAGCCTGGAATGGACATGTGCTTGAGAAAGCCAACTGGGCTGCGAAAGAGTGAGGGACGAGATGAGTGCTGGGTGATGAGGGCAGAGGGGAAGTGGGCAGAGGGCTGCCAAACTGTACATGACTTCGGATGCTACTGCAGGGATCTTAGAGCAAGAGAGATGCGTTAGAGAAATTGAACAGACTTCTCTAATAGTAGTTAGGGTACCCTTATCATCATTTTCAAGCAAGGGGACTGCTGCTCAGAAAAGTGAAACCTCTTGGCCATTAAGCAGCAGAGGTCAATTTATCAGAAGTTTCTGTGGAGACCATATGCCTCCTCCTCTCAGCCCAGGCCCAGGGAAGAGTCAACACGGTCTTTTCTCCCTTCTCTTGCTTCTGGGATATTCGTATTTGTCAGTTTCCCAAAGGTCTGCTTTCTGCTCATGATCTGAGCAGTGTCCGTCAACCTCTGCCCTGGACCGTGACCTCTACTTATTGAGCCCTTGCCATGTGCTAGATACTGTGTTCTGTGTTGAGTATAGAATGACAGGCAGGAAGTCAGCTCTTCACTCTTCTGGAGATTTTATTCTGTAGATAGGGAAATGGTGTGTAGCAATTTCCTCCTAACTAAAACATTCCATCCTAGAGGGAGGCCTTTTGCAAATCAGGAAGTAGGGCCTGAGAGAGACAACTCGGCTGGTACCTGCCACCAAGCTTGACAACCTTTAGTTCAATGCCCAGGACTCACATGGTGGAAGAAGAGAACTGACTCCCACTAATGGCCCTCTGACCTCTACACACGTGTCAGGGCACACTTGTGCACCCATACACAGAAAGGGCAAAGAAATAAATGTAATTTAGCACTTAAGACTCAGGAAGTAAACAAAACTGACAAGGCTCAGTAAGCAAACAACACACAAGGCCCAGAAAGTCCCCAAAACAAGATTCACAAGGTTACATAACCAGTAACACACTTTAGTAGATACTCTCAGACAGGCTGAGTCGCCTCCCTGCAAGTTGTACAGGGAGTCCTACAGATGCAGCTTTTGTGGGCCATCGCCCATGCCGAAATGGCTTTTCGATAGAACTGCCTTTGAGTCAGCTCTACCACATACTGGCAAATAATCCCTCACTCTTACTTGTATAAGTAACCCCCAGAAGATCACTGGTTCACAAAGCTACACTTGGTGAATTTGTGTGTGTGTGTGGTGTGACTTGTGTGGCCTCTGTCTCCAGTGCCCTTTCTGGAAGTGAGAAGACATTTTTTTGTTCATGTCTCCCTAGGCGAAGTCACATGCAACAGCGCATAGGTAGGAAAATAACAAACAAAATAGTCTCTTTTTTAAAATTAAGTTTTCTTAATTTTTAACTGGCATACAAAATCTGATGTTTAATTATGGCATTTCAAGCCAAGTTTGCTCTTGTTGCTTCCCTTCCCAACTCTTGTCCCCATCTGCCTGCTGCCGCTGGTACCCTTCCATCCCCAGGAGCCTCTTTTCTGCTTTCATGTACCATGCTCCATTGCCCTCTCCCCATCATTAACACCCCACTTTCCCCTCCCATGGCCCCCCTTTTAGTTTCATAGCCTATATCTACGTTCATACCCACATATATAAACATTAAAAGCTAGGATCCACATAAAAGGGTGTAGTGATATTTTGTCTGTGATCTAACAAATAAGGCTTGCCTGAAGATCAGAATGCTGAGCTAAGCCACAAGTTAGCCATAGAGACCAGGCAGTGGTGGCACACACCTTTAATCCCAGCACTCAGGAGGCAGAGCCGAACAGATCTCAGTGAGTTCAAGGCCACCCTGGCCTACAGGACACTGATCCAGTCTAAAAGAGAAACAGATCCAAATGGTGGTGGCTCACACCTTTAATCCCAGTATTTGGGAGTCACACACCTTTAATCCCAGAAGTAGGGAGGTGGAGACAGGAGTGATATGGCTAAGCAGAGAGAGGAATATAAGGCGGGAGGAGACAGGAGTTCACAGCAGTCTGAGGTACAGTCTGAGGCAGCAGTCTGGGGATGCAGTCAGAGGACAGGATTGTCCTTTGGTCTGAGGATCCTATAAGGGTAAAAGGTCTTTCCACTGGCTGGCTGCACTGCTTCTCTGTTCTCTCAGCTTTCACTCCCTAATATCTGACTCCGGGTTTTTATTAAGAACAATTAGAATTCATGCTACACAGGGAACATATGCTATTTGTCTTCCTGAGCCTGGGTCAACGCAGCCTATACTTTCCAGATCCATCTACTGTCTTGCAAATTTCATAATTTCATTCTTATTTACAGTTGGTGAAAATGCCATTTTGTCCACTTGACACATTTTCATATTTATTCATCCGTTGATAGACATCTAGGCTGTGGCACTAATCCTGTTCATGAGGACAGACCCTCATGACTTAGTTACTTCCTTAAAGGAATTAAGTTTCAACAAACAAATTTTGGAAAGATCCAAGCAGACCACACAGCTGGCGAAGTCATTTATACAACCAAGAGAGGAACTGGGAAGTGAATTTAGCGGAACTGTCAAGTTGTTCTGTGCACGTTAGTTTGAGACTTACTAAACATTCACAGGGTGATGTCAAATACGTGGCTAATCACAATTTAAGAGGGCATGCTAATATAGAGATGCAGAATGTTTTTGATTGGTTTCGTTGGGTTTTGAGTTATTTTTGTTTTGTGGTATTTTGTTGCTGTTGTTGTTGTTTTGAAATAGAGTTTTACACTGTGGTGACCTAAAACTCACTATGTACTCCACACTGGCCTTGAACTCAATCTGCCTACCCCAATATCCTGAGTGTTGGGAGTATAGTCATGAACCATTCTGCCCAGCTTTAGAGAACAAAATATTATCAATGTGTATTCCTACTTCTGTAAAGATACTGTCTGGCATGTAGTACATGACCGGAGAATTTTATTTAATCCCAGTGCACATACACAAAATGGTGACTGATTGGCTGAATGTATATATTCCTCATCAGACCACAGACCTTAATTCAATTTTAAGTCATACTTAAGTTCTACATAGCCCCTTGAACAGATCATAACCACTAAGTGATCTACAGCCTAAGTTTCCTCACTTGTAAGGTAGAGAGAGTGGCAAAAGCTCTATAACAGAGTCAGCAATGACTGTGTAATGTGCACATTACAAGATCTGGTACATAGCATAAGGCTTCAAAAAATAAAAAAAACAGATACAATGCAGTCCAGCTCCAAGTGAGAAGCAGCACCGCTCTGGTGAGTTCGCTTTCCCTCACTGTGACCAGCTATCTAGCATAAACAGGTTAAATGAGGAGACGTTTCCGCTGTTCACAGTTTCAGAGGTTTCAGTCCAGAGTGGCTTGGTTCATGCCCTCAGGTAGACTGTCATGGCAGGAGGCTCGTCACTTCATGGTAGCCAGGAAGGGGAGAAGGGGAGAATGGAGAAGGGGAAACAGGAAGAGTGGGTGGAGGGAAAGAGTGACAGGAGGAAGAGAGAAGAGGAAAGTGGAGGAGAAGGAAGGGAAAGGGAAGGGGAATTCCCTTCTACCATCCCAGGGGTAGCACCATCTACAGTGGGTTGAGCCCAACCCTCCCACATCAATCACTGATTAAGAAAATGCCCTACATCAGGATATTATGGAGGCATTTTCTCAGTTGAGATTCCATCCTCTCAGACGACTCTAGAGTGTATCAAGCTGACATAAAACTAGCCAGCACAAGTCCCTACATCCCCAAGATGTAGGGAGATACAGCCACCAAGACTGCCTCAGCAATGATTCACTGCCTTCAATCAGGCCTGTCTTAGGGTTTCTAGCACTGTGATGAAACACCATGACCAAAAGCAACTTAGGGAGGAGAGGGTTTATTTCACTCATATGACAGTTTGTTATCAAAAGCAGTAGGGGCAGGAACTCAAGCAGGGCAGGAGCCTAGAGGCAGGAGCTGATGTGGAGGCCATGGAGGAGCGCTACTTACTGGCTTTCTTCCCATGGCTTGCTCAGCCTGCTTTCTTATAGATCCCAGGACCACCAGCCAGGGATGGCACCACCGGCAATGGGCTGGGACCTTCCCCATCAATCACTAATTTTTAAAAAGTGCCCTACATCAGGGTATTATGAAGGCATTTTCTCAACCAAGGTTCCCTCATCTCAGAAGAAGACTTTAGATTGTGTCAAGTTGATGTAAAACTACCCAGCACGAGGCCCTACATCCCAAAATTTCTAGACCCTCTTTCAAATAGTACCATTAACTAGAGAATAAACTTTCAACAGGATACGTGAGCCTTCTGGGGAGACAATTTATGATAAAACCATAAGGCCTAGTGGTTAGTACAGCCCACTGAGGCAAATCCTCTGCATATTTAATCCTGGCTCAGCCGCTTCGTAGCTTCCTTAACCCCATGTGCTTCAGGGAGAGTTCAATTATTAGTATTTAATCTCTAAAATAGGGAATAATAGTCTCATACCATAGTGCTATTGCAAAAGATTAAATTAGACAATCCATTTTAAAAAGACAGAGCAGTACCAGGTTCATACTAATGGCTCAATGCACATTAGGAGCTGTTATCAAAGGGATGTAGGAGGGAGATGACTGGAAATAGCTTAAGCTGTGTCCTTGACCTCCCTCCAGAGCAATACCAGTCTTGAGCCGCAGCAGCAGCGCCTTTTTAAACAACCCTTCTCTCCCAATACTCTCCCCTCCTACTCCTCCCCGCCTGCGGCCTCCCAGTTTTTACAGCTCTCTGAATAGTCTGCGAGCCTTTGCCAGGACTGGTGGGGAAAAGGCCAACACACCCAGCTGAAGGCTGCAGAAATTTCAGCTTCCTTCCCACAGTGGGGGAAGTGTTAGCCACAGGCCACTGGGCAAGGGACTCCGGATCCCTCTGAGCTGCCTGAAGCATTCTAGAAGCAGAGAGAGAGAGAGAGAGAGAGAGAGAGAGAGAGAGAGA